>VMDO01019483.1:0-39621 GCA_007922755.1 Pedetes capensis | reverse complement strand
AAAAGATTGAGGTTGTCCAAGATTTTACTTTGCTTGGCTCTATAATCAACACCCGTGGAAGCAGCAGTCAAGAAATCCAAAGACGCATTGCTCTAGGAAAAGCTGTGGCAAAAGATCTCTTTAGAGTATTGAAAAGCAAAGATGTCACATTGAAGACGAAGGTGCGTCTGACTCATGCCATGGTATTTTCAGTGGCATAATATGGTTGTGAAAGCTGGACATTGAACAAGAGAGACAGAAAAAGAATTGATGCTTTTGAATTGTGGTGCTGGAGACATCTATTGAATATACCATGGACTGCCAAAAGAACCAACAGATCTGTCCTAGAAGAAGTACAACCAGAGTGCTCCTTGGAAGCAAAAATGGCCAAACTGCGTCTTACATATTTCGGACATGTACTCAGGAGAGAACAATCCCTGGAGAAGGACATCATGTTTGGAAGAGTGGCAGGTCAATGCAAAAGAGGAAAACCCTCCACCAGATGGATTGACATAGTGTCTGCAACAATGGGCTTAAACATAAATAAGATGGTTTGCCTGGCAAAGAATCGGCAAGTGTTTCGATCTGCTGTACATAGGGTCGCTATGAGTCGGACTCGACTCGACGGCACCTAACAACAACAACAACTAGCTTTATTAAGGCTTTATTGGCATATAAACACTGTATTTTCTATGTTCAATGTAAATTTTTAGGTACATGTGCATCACAAAATAGATAAATCAAGTGAATCCCTTACTAAGTAATCTTGATCATGCTAATTCATCTATATGAATTTTATTTTCTCAAATATTATCTATTCCATAATATTAATGGAATAAAATAGAATAATATGGAGATTTTGTGAGTTGCTTATACAAATATCACTGCTATTTACAAATCTATTTTCTATATTTTGATCTTATAGACCCTGCATCCATGGATAATAATTCATTCCGTTCCTGGATCACTTTTATAACATTTCAAGGAAATTTTCTTCTCTTTTTATCTTTGTATATGAGAAAAAGAAATTACACTCTTTCTTTGATTAGAGATGTGGAGAAACATGTATATTCCTTTGGTATTTGAATATGTTGACTCAAGACCAAAGGATATAAAATCTGATGATTTCCTATTAGGTATGTTATCCCATGGCCATTTGTCATCCTTTTCTTCTTATCACTGTGTATCAGAGATTGAGGTTTAAATGACAGTAAGAATTGCTTTGTACATTATGGACAAGTATTGTTTTATTTCTTAAGTGCCCATGAAATAAATTCCTTAAACCATTAAATGAGGTTCCATTTAACCTATGAGATACAAAAGTAAGAAAATATAGTTAATAATAAAAAGCTTGTAAAGAACAGGTGCACTGAAATATTCTAATGTGAGAACAACATTGCAATTTATCAAGAAATGCCAAAAGAATATATTGATTGTGTTTTATGGATTGTTGTTGTTAGGTGTCATTAAGTTGGATCTGACTCATAGAAGATCTTATGTACAACAGAATAAAACACTACCTAACGCTGTGCCATGCACAGGATCTTTCTGTGTTTGAGCCTGTTGTTGTAGTCACTATGTTTCTTCTCATTTTAAGTCATGCTACATCAGCAAAAGGAGATCCTAGGGTCTTTATTCCTGTCATTAAGGTTAACTTTACTTTGAGGAGACAACTCTCCCTCAGTTGTTTCTTTAATGCCTTGCAGTTTGAGGACCTCATTTTACTATATTATATTTTACAGTGCTTTTGTGCTATTCAGAGTGTTTTCAATAGTTAATTGTTTCAGGAGTGGGCTGCCAGATTCTTCTCCCTAGTCTATCTTGGTCTAGAAGCTGAGCTGAAACCTGTCCATCATGGGTGGCCCTGCTGGCATCTGAAATACTGGTGGCATAGCTTTCAGCATCACAGCAACACATAATCCCCTACAGCATGACAAACTGACTGACAGATGGTGGATTTTATGGATTAGATGTATTTAAATAGAAAATGTTATTAAACAAATTGACATTTATGACATTTGAAGTTTCTTCACATAGGAAATTATTAACGTTAACTATTACAATGTTAAAGGAAATGAACATAACATTCTAAAAATAAATCATACATATAGAAATAAATTAATCCTATTAAAATACTAGAAATTCTTGGCTCTTGCTTCAGGCTTTATAGGAAATATATTTGGTGGTTTGTCTGATCTTTTAAAATTAGCTTATGCTTTTAAAATTCTCAAAGATAAACCTGAGATAAACTTAATTACTGATGTGTGTTCCTGAAGTTATTATGAAATCAAAATAAATCTTACTGTACTAGGTAGAACCACTTGCCCTTTTCAATTAGGGAGAATTGGTTTTAGTGTTATATAGCACAACAAGCTAACTATAGTCTATGACAATTTATTAAATATTTCAAAATAACTAGAAATGTTCAAATGTTCCCAACACATAGAAATGATACATGTTTGAGGAGATAAAAAGGCTAATCACTCTGATTTGATCATTACATATTTTTACATGCATTGAATAGTGTTGTTGTTGTTAGGTGCCGTTGAGTCAGTATCTGACTCATAGCAACCTTCATAGGGTTTTCAGTGGCTGCCTGTTTCGGGATTGCCTTGGGAGTGGATTGCCGGGCCCTTCTCCCATTTTTGCAGTGCTGGGAATTGAACTCGGGACCTCAGAGCTGCAGCGCAGCACTCTACCAACTGAGCTAAATCCCAGCCCCATTGAATAGTATAGTGTCCCATAAATGTATATAAATATTGTGTGCCAATTAAAACCCAAAATAAAAATAATTACTTCAAATGTAATTGTTTACAATCTTCCATGGTATCATACTCTGTAAATTAGGAGAACCCTACATTGTTCATCTGGAGGATGTCTGTGTTGATTTTACTTCACATCTATTGGTTCTTCTTGGCTCCTTAGGAAGTGTTAATACACATTTTTCAAGACTTCTCAATTTTCTTGCTGAAAGACTGTGCCCAAAGTAAATGCTCTCTTCTTTCCTGTAATTAAGTAACCATAATGCAGAGCAGGAGATTATGGGATATGTAGCCAGGCATTGCTGCCCCAGTCACTTCCAAAGCTAAGATTCTGGGTGAGGTTTCAATTTTTCTAGGTTGATTTTCTCACAAAGTTGTCTTGCCGATCAAGTGAACCAATATGTGTAAAATTAGGAGAATCCATATGAATGATATGTGAGAATCTGCCCTCTTAAAAAACAAAGTATCTGAGACCCAGAGAGTTAAGTGATGGTTATACATTGAGCAGGTAGCAAGGTAAGCAGCCCCATTGTGGCTCATGCTTGGATGGAAGCAGGGCTCACTTTTTTTTCTTTAGCTCATTAATCCAGCAGATTAATCTAATCTAATAAATATAGGAAACTTCATTTTCAAGTAAGTTTAAATTCTGAATTGTATATGACACAACATTCAAATGTTAAAGACTCATAAGGGTGAATACAATGTTTTACATAGAATACTACTGGTAGTTTATTTCCATTTCACCTTCTAATGAAATAAGCATATTGCAGATTGCACATGTTTATTGGCAACTAGCTGACTTTAATTCATTTATGTGATACCTAACTAAAGCACTCCCACTCTCTGCTCTCTGAGGACTTAGTGTCAGGGATGAAAGCTGGCATTAAAGTCAGAGCAGATGTGCAATCACTTCCTCCTCACCAGCTTGGCTTGAGTTGTTGGTAAAATCACTAGTCAACATTGAGTGTTTGGAGCACTGCCTTAAAAAATAATAATATTTAGAGTGAGACTGTGGCTCAGAAATCCTACTCCAAATGGAATAGTTGGAGTATTTGTTGTAGTTGGTTGACCGGAAATACTGGAAGGAGAAGACAGGCTGTATGGGCACATGGTAATGGAAATTATTACCTTTATGTGGGACTGTAAATGCTATCTTTTAGAAGAAATATCTTCACTAATGCATGGCACACATCTTGCATATATTTCTCTGTTTCCATTTTCTTCTCTGGATGTAGAATGTTTACTTCCCAACTCTGGTAGCTATTCATTGCGTGTGTTGTGCATGTGATTCTGAATCTTCTGGGCAAGACTAAGCAAGCCGCAAATGTTTAAATAGGTTTCCCCAGCATTTATATATGATGATGGTTCATAGCATCTGTCCAACTTGGTGGAATGATGTTTTTGTTCTATCTGAGCAGATGCTGAGGAGTCTCCTTTACAGTTTCCTATTCAATTTCTCTACTGTCACTTGGCATAGCTATTTCTATTTATTTTGCTTTAAAAGAGGAAAAGATGTCAGTCTGGGCACAGAATTCAATAATAAATGCTGTGAGCAGTATTCTGGAAGAGACACAGAAAGTCATCTATAAGTAAAAATGATGAGTTACAAATAGGGTGTTACTAACTGAAGTAAGTCTATTTTAAGTAGGGATAGTATAAAGATATATTTTAACTATTTTCTTTTATAAAATAAAATCCTGTCTTTTAAACATTAGATGGCAGTTCAAGTAATCTAGAAATCAATGACAAGATTGCTCCCTTGAAGTATAGGAATAACAAATGCCAGATGTTTTCAGAGAAAGATGCCATTTAGGGATTTTTTTTTTTTTTACAATGTTTGTTCCAGCAGAAATTACCTTCTTTCCATTTTGATGAGGTGCCTCTAACCTCTTTCTGGGCTTCTCCTACAGCAGGAACCCTGGGTCTGCGATGAGATCAGATTTTTAAGTTGCTAGTAAGTGAACATCATTTAGCATTTTCCTTCCTCTAAAAGAGCTCATCAAGTAATTGCTCTCTGATAGCAGTCAAGAAGGATGACAAGCAGGATGAGGCATTGTAAAGCTAATGAAAATTTAAAGTCTCCTCCATTTTCTGTTGGCTTAGCAAAAGCCCATCAGAGCAATGACACTTTCCATAGATAATGACAAACCTCCTAAAATGATTGAAACCAAGACATGTAGAAAGCAAGTTATATCTTTTGGCTCCCTCAAACATAGCTCTCTCACATTCATCACAATATTTCCTGGAATACCTTTTGATTTTCTTATGTTAAATGGTAGCTTAAATTTATCAAATACAGAGGTGAAAAAGCTGAAAGTGAGATCCTATATTTAAATATAACTGATTTTGTAGATGTTTGATAGAATGTCTACATAGCCTATGGAGCTTTTACTAAAATTATCAGGTTTTAGGTCCTGAACTGGGCCTATAGATTTTTGAAACTGTTCCAGGAAATTTTTTTCTTAAAAGGCTGGAAACTCTCCTAATTTAGGTAGTCTCCTAAGTCACATAATACTTAAGTTGAGTGAATGAAGAAAGGATATTTTCTTAATTTGGTTTTTACCCATTATCAAATCCTGAGACATAACTACACATATTTTACACATATTTTGTTTAGGAGATGATCCCAGAAAACTCACTAGATGGTATAGGGAGATCAAGAGAGAGGGAGGAGAAAATCCAAAAAGAGAGCATGAATGAATGTGTTAGCATTGTGCATGACTGGCTCAAATCCTCTGGGGATCTTTTGAGAAAACATGTAGAATGTATTTCAGCAGTGTATCACCAATGGAAGAGAAAAATGGATTACATATTAATCAATTCTCATTCCTCATTGATTTAGGTTTATATGACATTTTGGGAAACCCTATAGGTATAGTAAGTTCTTATAGTAATGGAGGAAGTCTAGGGACCATTTTAATTGAAGCTACAGGTGGTATCAAAGTGGACTGAGAGGTTATGGGGCACAGCATCAACATCTCTACAATCCGCCTTTTGATTCTTTCAGATTAGCCTATGCCTCTCTTGAAGTCCACTCTGGTATTGATTCTTCAAGATATTAGCCAGTCACCACCTAAGAAAGATTTATAACTAGAGAATTCATGGAAGAAGAGATAGTTCTTGCTATTGCAGCTGGTCTTGAGGCATAACTGACATTCATTATCTTCTTCCTCTTCTACTTGTTCTAGCTTCTCCTTACTCTTCTTGGCCTGTACATCTGTTGATCAAATGCAACAGGAATAGGTGGTATGAGAGCCTGTGTTCATTCTCTCTTTCCCTCTCTTCTTCACTCTCTCCATAACACACACACACTTGGTTTCTGTCTCCCTCCCTCCCCCTCTCTATTTCTCTTCCTTTTCTTTATTTGACTTTGGCTCTCTGCATTTATTATTCAGGTCCAAATTCTGATTATCGTATTTTTTTTTGGTGCAATTTGTTGCTGCTATCCTTGCTTGATCTCATGACTCATGGTTGACAATACCCACTTCATAGTGGGCAGTTCCAGTTGCATGCTCACTTAATGCCCTATGGGTATACAATCTTTAAAAGGGCTCAGAAGCAGGCCAGGTAGTCCTTTCCAAATGACAAGTAGTCAGTGTCACAGAATGTGTGGTCTTCCTTTGGAATCTTAGGGTGCTACTGAGATTCTCCTCAAGAGCTTGACAAAGACTCCACACAATGTATATATCTATGTCTGATATTTCTGGCACCATTGGATCTGCTGGATCAAGTGGCTTGAAAGAAGGTGAAGCTTTCATTGCAAGACTTCTCTAGCTGTAGAATTCAAAACTGGCAGTCTTCTAAGTTACCCAATAAATGGGCTAGAATTGTGTTTCCAGGTATGGAATATGCTGCTTCCAAAAATCTGAAGTGATCCTTTCAGTGTTGTGCCTAGGTATAAGAAGTACTAACTTGGCCTTTCTTTTTAAAAGCCTGTGTCTAAAGTGGGGTGGGGTTTAGCTCAGACTGTAGAGTGTTGCTTCCCACTCTCTAAGAACCCAGGTTTGATCCCCAGCACCACAAAAACCAGAGAAGGATGTGGCAATCCACTCCCAAGGCAATCCCAAAACAATCAGCCATTGAGAACCCTATGAGGGTTGCTGATTCAGAGCCAATGCAACAGCACCTAACAACAGCATCTCTAAAGTAATGGCCAAGGCTACTGCACTTCTGAAAATTTCACCAAAGCTACAGACCTATGGCTCTTTATAGAATTTATCTCTAACTCTTTGGCATACATGTGACTTATAAGACATACGGGCCACTTGCTGCTTACCAAAATGAATTAATGTGCCATCAAAATGTGGATAAGAATGATTTTCTGAGGAATGTTAAAATAAGGTCCTTTTGGACTATGTTGTGAATAAGCAGAAGGAAGAGAGTTATCATAACCCTGTGGCAATACAGTAGACAAATATCCCAGATGAAAATAAACAGATTCTATCTTTTTGTTGCATGGGGTTTAAAAAGAATTCAGTCCTCAGACCAACAGCTGCATACCCAGGGACAGAGCTTGGTAGATATAGTCTAGCTGGGTTAGCAAATATGGCACAGGACCCATGATTGCAGCCATAGCTTGTTACATTTATAATGGCCTACCATCATCTACCATGATTTATCTGAATTTTTCAATGGTCACATCAGTGAATTGAACTTCAGGTCTTTGAAAGTGACACCAATTTACATAACCCTACCCCACAAAATCAGATTTTTAAAATTTACTACTTTAGGGAGTACTTTTAGGGCTTCTGTCTGGCTTTTCCTGTCATAATGGCTCTTAATCTATAGATTAAGGAACCAATATGAGGGTCCCACAAGCTACACTAATGCCCTAGGGCAACAGCTACAAGAAGTTCATAGAACCATTGTATCCATGGCAAGGTGGACCTTTGCCTCCATGGGCCTCTACATTCACAGGAGCTTACTGTGGCACTTTGGGTCTTCTGGTAGCAATGTCAGCTTAGATATCTTTATGAAAGCATTCCAAAAAATCTTAATGTCCTCATTTCCCTGTGTATAATTGTTATATGTCCATAATTCTCTTTGGGGAAAGGAGTGGGAAAATATTTTGGCATATGCCTGCTGTACCATTCTAAGGTTCTTCTTCAGAAGAACTTCATTTAGAAGTGACAGGCTCAAGAACTAGCTCAGATTTAGATACTACCAAGGAATAATGACAGCGTTTCAGCAACCCTTTCCTCAAGAATGTTTGATTTGTTGTTGTTATATAAGGTAAGACATGTCCTTATTTGCTGCCGTCTTGTCCCATAATCACCATGGTTTACCAGCCATTACCATAAACTCCTGTGGTCATGACCTCCTGGTTGTTACTCTGGCCTTGCTGCTTCCATTTCTCTTGAGAGTTAAATACTATCCACTGGGATTGGTTATACACATCAACATTAAGAAGCCAATCCATGATATATCTCCTGCTATCATGCTGGCCTACAGAGGACCATGGAGTTTCTTAATGACATTGGTATTCCCCCTCACAAGTGCATTTCTTATTGCTTTAGTGAAAGGAGCATCATTTAGGCCCTTCATAAAACATGGTTACCTGGTGGATTTCTGATTTTATTCTGTCTTATTCACCTTTTTAAATCTTCAATTGTTTGCTCATTACTCTGCCAAGGCAGTTCTGTATCCCAACCTTGATCACCAAAGGCCATCATCATTTCCAGTTTCTAAGGACATCATAATGTTCAGAGAAAGAACAGCTAAATCAATAATCCCCTCCTATCCAACACTCTAATAAAGCCAATTTACCAATTTCCCACTGTTATATATTAGTCAGGTGCTATAATTCTTTTGGAGAATAAGCTATTTCTTCACATAGGATTTTCCTGCTCAGTCAATACTGAAACTTGACCCTGGTTATTGGTCTAGACTGTACATTCTAGACTGATATAAAAATTGGTTTGGGGATCACAAAAAATTTTTAGGTAGTGCAATGGCTTACAGTCCTCCAAAGGGCCAGAACACATAAGCAGACACACATGGCATCTGTGGCATTAAAATTTTTTGAGGGAGCTGATTGATTAGGGGGAAATATCTAAGGTTTCATTGATAAATGATAATGAAATAAGATGGAAAAACTCTGGTCTAACCACTAGAGCAGGATTCCTTAACCTTGGTACAATTGATATTTTGGGCTAGATAACATGCTGTGAAGGGCTCTCTGCGCATTTATATATTGTTTAGCAGCATCCCTGACCCCTGTCTACTAGACATTAGTAGCATTTTTTTTTCTTGTAACAGAAAAAAATGTTTCCAGGCACTTCAGTGGTTGTCAAACTCTAGCATGCATTAGAATCATCTGAAAGCCTTGTTAAAGCACAGATTTCTGAATCCTACCTTCAAATGCGACAGAGAATTGAGTTTGCCAAACAATCTAAATAAAGTAAGAGGGGCTCTAATATCTACTCGTCAGGATTATTTTGCAGATTAAATGAAATAAGGCTGAGAACCATAAGTATAAAAGGCGTGAGTATGAAACATGCTTCATTTGGGCAGGGAACAGGAGGGAGGCCACTCAGTGAAGCAGAGTGGAAAGGCAGAGAGTAGAAACAGGTGAAGTAAGAGCAGCAGTGAGGAGGCAGATTATGCAGAGAATGTTGACCACAGTGAAACTGTACTCTGAAAGTGATAGAGAGTCCTTGGAGTGATTTGCGTTGAAGAAGGACATGATCTGACTTACATCAGAAGGTTTATTCTGCCTGCTGTGGGCAGTCAGACTGAATGGAAGCTTGAGAGAAGTGGGGTGGCTGGCTTGTTATTCCGATTGTGCTTCAGTGTGGCAAAATACCTGACAGAAACAAATTTACAGGAGAAAGATTTATTGGGGCTCATGGTTAGAGGATTTCAGTCCAGAGAGGCAGGAAGGCATGGCGGCAGGGCAGACATAGTGGCAGAGCAGGAATGCCTGGAAACACAGGCAGGGCCTGTGGCAGAAAACCTTTTCACATCAGGGTGATCAGGAACAGAAAGAGCTACAGGAGCTAGGGACCCGCATAAAACCTCAAAATGCCAATCCCCAGTGATGGACATCTGCAAAGCCAGGTCTTACCTCCCAAAGTTCCATTGCCTCTCAGAACAGCCCCACCAGGGGCAGACCAAACATCCAAACATATGACCTTTGGGTGATATGTTAGATTCAAACCATAACAACTAATTAAGAGGTTATTGTAATCCATGAAGAGAGATTCAGGGTTTGGGTTCATGGAGAAGTACGGAGGTGTGGTTAGGTTAAGGGAATATATTCAAATAAGAGTTGACAGGGTATGGTGATAGATTATATGAAAAAGTTGTTCTCAAGGAATTTGGTCTGAGCTAGAATACGGAGTTGTTATTCACTTATTCAGAGGATAATGAGGAAAGGAAAGGTATTTTGGGGGAAAATGTCAGGAGATTAGTTTGAGGTATCTTAGAGAGGAGACAAGGGAGGACAAAAGGCAAAAAACTTCAGGGACCTAAACCTGTTATCCACTGAAAGCATACTTTCAACAGGATTGCCACAAAATACCAGATTAGACTGTAAGGCTAGAATATTTACAGGCCAGGAGCCTCAGATAACTAAAGGAAGCTAAAACAAGTGGGTTTAAGATATCCCACACAAAGGATAAACAAAGAAAAGGAGAAATTATCACCAAGAGAAAGCCTTATCCCATAAAATGCCATTTCTAAGCCCCACAGATCAATCCAGATGTCACACAGTCAGCAAAATCACAGCATTTGCTCTTAGTTAACCTAAAGATCACTAATTTTAATAGTCACACAGCTAAGCACTGCATTATTGGCTCCCTCTTGTTGTTGTTGTTGTTGGGTGCTGTCTAGTCGGTATCTGACACATAGCAAACCTATGTATAACAGGCAAAACACTATTGTCAGGGCTTCTCTGCTATTCATAGGGTTTTTAATAGGTGGTTGTTTTTTTGGGAGTGGATTGCTGGGTCCTTCTTCCAGGCTTCTTATTAGCTTACTGGAATCAACACCTCTGACATATGGTTATGATAAAAGTTGATAAGGTTACTTCACAAAAATTTGAAGGCAACGTTTGATAGAAACACCTACTCTTTACTAGAGCCTATAGATATGTGATAGATGACTAAAACTGGATAAAAGACTTGGCATCTCTGTCTTCATATTATGTCTGTCTCCTTCACTATCTTAACCCTTGACTCAAATTCTACTCAGCACTGCATGCAGACATGTTGATCCTTTAGAAAATGTTTTTCCAATACTATAATACAGGGTTAACTTGGTCTATTGTCCATTGGAGCTGGTATGTTTCTTTTACAACACTGTTGTGCTTTCTCAGCAGTTGAAGAACTTATAGTCCCTTGACCTTATCATAAGGTCCAGCCTTATTATAAGGCCAGGATGTTTATATAAGAGGATGATACCAGCTTCTGAGCAAAGCTGACCATCTCTTAGCCCACTGAATATAAGGCTAGGATGTTTGTGCATAAGAAAATATCTTTTGAAACCATGTCCATTACTAACCGACAATTATTAAATTTTTGGATATTGACCCCAGGCTCCCTTCTTCTTCATTGTAAGCTGTGTCTCTGTAGGTGGCTCCTCCCCGCTAGAACCGAAGTCCTGACTAACTGTGTATCATTTGACCAACTGAATCCACTTTCTTGATATCAGATAATTTTCCTGTGGCTTTGCACTTTTATTTATACATCTCATATAAATCAACTATTTCTTCCTTGACAACCAAATATAAAGCAACCTCTGGTTGCTATGATCTATGTGCTGAAAATCCACTAATGGCAAGTAGTAATCCCTATGGAGCTAGCATCAAAAACTTGATATTATCATAGTATTTGGCATGCTATACATTTTCAATGAAAAAATGGATAATAAAGTGAATACAGAATAAACACACCAATATTTACTTATTTATTGTAAAAACCTGCTTTTAACTAACACTGAATTTTAGCTTCCAGACTTGCATGGAATACAACTTTAAATAAGTGTCTGAGGCTTACAATTACTTTCACTGGAGTCCTGTCAATTTCATGAGCCTTTCTGAAGTCAAATATTTCTTTTTAGCATTGAACCTAGAAGAACAATGGCACCTCTTAATGTATTCCCCACATTGATCAACATACCTTCCTCTAAACTTTCTTCTGATAGAGAAAGCACTTTTTGTTTCATATTTTTTCTTCAATTTAGTTTAAAAACTACTCTTCAACTAGTAAATTTAATTTTAAAAAACCTCAGTTCTATTACTGATTCTGATCTAATCACTTTACAAAGAGAACTAAAGCCTCTCTAATGACAGCCTGTCTGAATGACTAAATGTATAGAACCCCATTTGACCATTACATGATAATATTTTAAGATAGGCATATAATTTCTTTATAATCTATTCTCAAAATTGTGTAATTCAAAAGTTCACATGACCTTCTTGTTTTTGAAAGTGAAGAAAAGTTCTGAGAATGCTGTGCCTTTGTTCTCTGATCCTCAGAGCCTCTTAATGATGGTTGCATTCATGTATCATTTTATGCATAAAAAGTGTGTTTTTTGTAGAAGTCTGGTGAAATAAAAGAGCACACATTTTGGACTTAGATAACCTTAGATTTAAGTTCTATTTGTCATCCTACCATCTGGTCTTGGTCAAGTTTCCTAACCTAAGCTCATTATTTCAGTTAAAAAAATGGAGGTGATGCTACTTAGGCAACTTGGGAGGATTAAGTTACATAATGTTGACTCTACAGCATCTAACAATAACAACAACTCTTGGAGACTTTTGATAGCAACCTTGGAAGACAGGAAAGGAGTTGGAAAAATGCCCAATAACTTTCAAGGGATTTTAAAATATGCTTAATAGTTAAGTATTTTCTCTTTAAACATTAGTACAAGAAATGTTATTTTGGATTAATTTTCTAAGTCAAATAAAATCTATGTGCTCCAACTCTCCAAGGAGGGAGAAAATTAAATCTCAGTCAAGGGTTTTAATGTCTTCTCACTCCTTAGATTCCAAATTTGAAGAAAGGTGGAAATTTATGTGACACAGAAAGAGGTCAGAGGTGGGGTGGCCCTACCTGTTCTCCCAGCTCCATCTGGAGGAAAATCTACCTTCCATTTTCCCTCACAGTGTTCCAAGTATTGAGATTCTCTGCGAGCTCAGAAGTGCATTTCCTTTGGTGATCAGTTCTTGGTCTCCATAGATATCCCATAAGGAATTGCCCATCAGGGGATCTGTATTGATAGAACCTCCCTCCAATTCCTACACCCTGCACTACCTGGGGTAACTTCTTTCCCAGCAACACCTCTCAGATCTGTTTCTTCCAAGGATGGTCACCTCAAATCAAACCTGTGGGAAATTACTGCTTTGTGCATAGATTTGACTTTGAAACCTTGAGCTCTAAGCCCAGAATCAGCCTGCCAAGTCTTGGTTACTTTGCGGGGGGAAGGGAGTCAAATACCCATCCTTTTAAGTATCATAAAATGGTGAACATACATACATTAATACAACAATATGTCATCATGCAATTATTTTATTTAGTTATCCTATCTCTCATATGATATACGTTCTTCAGGCACTATATTACCCTCACTAAGGAAGGAGATAGATTCTGGCTTCTTGCTCCATAAGGATGTGTCTCTTCTCAGCATGTGATATCTGCTAGAGAGAAGAGGCCCCTTAGCAACTGGTTGTTTTTGTTAGGTACCATTGAGTTGGTTCTGATTCATAGTGACCCTATGTACAACAGAACAAAACACTCTCTGACACTGTGTCATCCTGGCACTATGTCAGTGCTTCTCTGCTATTCATAGTGTTTTCAATGGCTGATTGTTTTGGAATTGTTTTCCAGAGTTGGCTGCCAGGTCCTTCTCCCATTTTTTTTGGTGCTGGGGATAGAACCCAGGGCCCTAGAGGGTAAAGAGCAACACTCTATCAACTGAACTAAACCCCAGTGTCTAGGAACTAGTTGTTGTTAGCGGTGAGTCGTGTCTGACTCATAGCGACCCTCACAAGGTTTTCAATGGCAGATTGTTTTGGGTTTGCCTTGGGAGTGGGTTGCCACATCCTTCTCCCATTTTTGCGGTCCTGGGAATCGAACTTGGGACCTCAGAGACTGCAGAGCAGCGCTCTACCAACTGAGCTAAATCCCAGTCCTAGCAACTGGTAGTCTTGGCAAAAGTTCTTTGAGAAGGTGTCACTTGTCCTGATCTTGAAATGTCCAACATGAACCAGTTGCCTGTCTTCTCCCCAGAATTCCTCAGGACTGATCATTCACATCCCTTTTCTATCACGATTAGAAACTCTGCTGCCCATGTCATCCAACATCAGGACACACAACATTATACTGCTCCAACTCTCTTGCTCACCTTCCCCCAGTATTTGGCCCAAGCTTTTTCTCCTCATGAGTTCCCATCTCTTCTGCTATGCCTTCTGTCATTGGAAAACTTCTCTTTATCCCCATCTTCTGTCCATCTTTATACCCTTTATCTTCTTTCTCAAGCAGAAAACTGGCTTTTCTTTGATGCCACTTATTCTCCTTTAGTCCTTTTCAATGATGTGTTTTCTTCCTAACATTTTTACTTTAGGGCCAAGAAGTGGGATTATTGTTTTCACCTTCACCTTTAATGTTTCTCTTGGTTCCAAACTTCTTTCCTATGTCAATTATTTCTTCAGCTTCACAGAAACATTTCATGCAATGTTCTAACACTTTTCAAATCCTACCTCCTTGGAAATTTATGCCATTAGACTTTGCCCCTGTTAGCCTTCTTCTGTTGCAGTCATTTACTTAATCTTTTTTATTTTTATTTTTTTGTGGTACTGGGGGTTAAACCTAGGGCTTTGCACTTGCATGCTTTGCAAGTCCTGCACCACTGAGCTGCACCCTCAGCTCATTTTTTTTTTCTACTTTTTTTTGAGACAAGGTCTCTCTAAATTACGCAGACTGCCTCTGGTCTCGAACTTGCAATCCTTCTGCCTCCGCCTCCCAAGTCGGTAGGATTACAGGCATGCACCACTGCACCTGGCCTTTTACTTAATCTCGTTCTTACCATTTTATGTATAGATGTTTTTACTATGTGCACAATGCTTTCCCTCTCCTTTATTTCAACAATTTACTATTCTTTATTAGTTCAAAATCCAAGTCAATTTTCGAAGCAAAGACAGAGTTAAATATGTATGAAACTTATTAATGGAATGAATGCTTATGATAGAAAAATGTAGAGGAACTTAAAAGAAATTTTGGGAGCCATTAGCCTTTGATGTGGATTTGACCCCAAGGGAGGGCAGGGAAAGAAGAGAGACTGGAAAAAAACTTAAATTGCAGTTTAGTTCCAAGGAAAGTTTACCATGGCCTTTAGGGTGTCCATGAGGCAAAATTCCCCATTGGAGGAGGTTTATATCTCCCAGGGACGGGCCTGCCTTTGTATAGCTCTTATACTCAGTCATTGGCTAGGAGCCCAGGGAGAGTGTGACTTTGGTGAGAGATGCTGATGGATTTTGGCAAACAGTAGCTGGCAAAACCAGTAAATTATGATGCCTGCGGTTGAAGATTTCAGGGGGCACATCCTTTTTTTTTTATGGCTCTCACTTTCCTCTCAGGTCCTTGATATCCTTGTCTCCAACGGTCTTCTTCTTTAATCTTCCTTAGATGCCAAGTCTTGTTCACTTTCATCACTTGATCTTGTTAATGCTGAGAACTATGCCACCCTAAAAATGACTTGATCAATCCTTTAACCTCTAGAAACACCTCATGCATTGTTCTAACACTCATTTCAATCTCAATTGTCATGTTCTCTTTTCCCTTCTTACCAAGGTAAGTGTCCCCAGTGTATTGCTATAGTCAATTTCTTGCAATATCCAGCTCTCTTGCTCTCTCTTCTATTGTATACACCTGTCCTAATTCGAACTGCACTTACATCCAGTTATTCTCTTACTTTCTAATAGAACCTGGAACAGTTGCATGCTGTGGAAGATTGTCCTGCTTCTTCTCTTCCTCTGTCTCTTTGCCTTAATCAGTGTAGACCAGTATCACTTTAACCACAACACTCAATTCAGTCAAATACTGATTGATTATTGTACTATAGGACTGATGTTTAGCTCAGTTGGTAGAGTGTTGCTCTGTGCTCTCTGAGGCACCGCAAAAATGAGAGAAAGACCTGGCAGCCCACTCCCCATACAATCCCCAAGCAATCTGTCATTGAAAACCCTATGAGGGTCACTATGAATCGGACCTGACTCGACGATGCCTAACAACAACAACATTGCGCTGTACTCTTCATTTATAAGCTCCAAAATAAGTATCTACACTCTTGCTTCTCTTCATTCACCCCTTTTCTCACAATTTATTCTCAATTGAGGATCTTGCCTCATATTTTTTTGAGAAAATGAAAGAGATTATCTATAAATACCATTGTTGTTGTTGTTGTTAAGTGCCGTCGAGTTGGTATCCGACTCATAGCAACCCTCTGTACAACAGGGGAAACACTATTGTCAGTGCTTCTCTGCTGTTCATAGGGTTTTCAATGGCAGATTGATTTTTGGGAGGGGGTTGCCAGGTCCTTCTCCCAAGTCTACAGCTTCTGGTGTTCCCAGGCGGTCTCCCATCCAGGTACTAACCAGGCCCTACCCTGCTTAGCTTCCGAGATCTGATGGGATCGGATGCCACAGGGCTACAGCTGCAGGCCATAAATACCATAAGCTTACAGTATTAGTCAGCTTTGTGTTACTATAAGAAAATGCCTCAGGTAATTATGAAGGGACAAAGTTTTATTTTGGCTCATGGATTTTGAATCTCCCAGTCCAACATTAGAGAGACCTTTGCTTTGGGCTGTTGGTAGTACTGCCAGATAGCAATGGATGGGAGTTCATGATGGAGCAAACTGTCTTCCTCATGAGGAGCCAAGAAAAGAAAAAGACCAAGGTCTCATGATCTCTTTCAATGGCAAGTCCCAAATCACCTAAGAATCTCACACAAGGCCCCATATTGTAAATCTTTTGCCACCCCTCAGTAGTTCCACCTTGGGATCCAAGGGTTTAACACAGGGACTTTTGGGGGACACGTATCCAACCATAACACTTACAAAAATCCGATTTATCAACCTCTTTAAAACTTAACAGCAGTTTCTATTCTCATTCCTATTTCCTTATGGTCTATAACATAATAAGCAGAAGACAAATAATCTTATTTTTATTCACTGACATCTGCACAGCTGGCCTGTAATAGTTACTCAGTAAACATTTTTCAATGGCTAGGTTCATCTTTTGAATAAATAATAATTATTTGTGTTATACAGGAGGTTTACAGAAACAAAGTAGCTTATCAAAGTCTTCCAGATGTTACTTAAATTTTTCAGATGTGAATACTCAAGGCTAAAAAGACGGCCTTAAATAGAGAGATAGGATCTGGGTTAGTCAAACACTCTTTCCACTATTGCACAGGAGTTTTACTTCTTTATTTTGGAGAAAGGGTTTCATTATGTGGCTCAGGCTGGCCTCAAGCTCTTGGTGCTCCTTTCTCAGCTTTAAGTGCTGAAATTACAGGCATGCGTCACCACATTCAGGTAGCACAGATTTTTGGTATAAAATATTGCATTTTGTCCTTTGAGCCAGTTTATTTCTGAGATCATGAATAATCATATTCTTCCAACTTGTAATATTCTAAATCAGTTTATTTTTAGTATTTAGAAGTAATAGAACCCTTAGAAATCTGAAGAAATCTATGGCCTTTTAATTCAGAAAAATATATATTCACATACATAAATATTTTCCTGAAAGTCTAATGATTTGGGAATCTAATCAGGGCAATATGTGACTATCCTGAGCATTAAAAATGAGAAGATGAAATTTGATGGCTTGTGTATCAATTCAGTTTGTGCACAAGGATTAGGCTTTGTCGGAGGTAAAATAGTTACAGTCCAGGGGCACCGATAAGAATGTTAGCTTAGGGAAGAGACTGGGAACTGGAGAGTAGGCACACAGATGGCAGGCTGCCATGAGAAAGGATCAAAGATGTATTTAACTTTTGTTGGACAGGAATATGGACGGTCCTTCTCCAGCTTTCAGTTACCTCAATTCTAAAATTAGGGGCCAGATACAGTGACACAGTGACTTGGGAGGCTGAGGCAAGAGGGTTGCAAGTTCAAGGCCAGAGGCAACCTATACAAGTTGGTGAGACCCTGTCTTAAAATAAAAAAGATGCCTGGGTTGCAGCTCAGTGTTAAAGCATTTGCTCAACATGCATGAAATCTTGGGTCCAAACTTCAATAATGAAAAAAAAAAAAGTAAATAAAAATGAATAAACAAAATCAGAGAGTTGGATTATATAATATCTTAAGATTCCTTCATGCCCTCAACACCTAAGTCTGAGTCTGCAGTTACTTTCACAGGAATGACCTGGTATATCACTTGATCCTGTGACAATATTTCAAGGCACAATCAAGGAGAAAATTCAGGTTAAGAGTATGGCTTTAACTATACAGAAGGCCATAGTGAATTCTCATCTTTTTCTTTTTTTATATTTTTGTGGTACTTGCGGGTTGAATGCAGGGCCTCACATGTACTTTGCAAGTGCTCAACCACTGAGTCACACCGGTAGCCCATTTTTTCTTTTTTTATTTTTGAGATAGAGGCTCAGTAAATTATGCAGGTTGCCACTGGCCTTGATTCGTGATCCTCCTGCTTTAGCCTCCCGAATGACGGAGAGTACAGCTGTGCACCACCGCACCTAGCACGAATTCTCATCATTTTATCTTGTCTTTGCATCCATTTGGAGTATAAGTTTCACTTTCTCGTACCAGAAGCAAGGCTCCATAATCCTTGGCACAGTCTTTAGTTCTGCCCAATACCCACGTGACTCAATCCAGTGGCCAGAGGTAAGAATTTAGAATCATCTCTCATGTCTGACTGACCAGGCTTCCTGCTTTCCCACTGTTTCCTTTACATGAACCATTCAAGCATTTGCCTGTGAGCTTAAAGTGACATACACCTTATTTTATGGCTTGTGCTTCCAAAATGTTACAACTTTCTTTGTCCTGGATCTCTAAGAATAACCTCTGAACTTGTTTCCTTCTGTGGTGGTGTATTGAACTTGCATCCCCTACCTGAAGAGCCAGGGGCTATCCCAGCCAGGTTTCCCCCAGAATACTGGGGAAAACACAAGGCTCGATTCCCAGTGCCTGATGTTAAAAGCACTTATAAACCGGACATGAGTCAGACAAAAGCCACAGGGTGTCTGCCAGTCTGAACAAGTTTCCCATGTGAAGGACCCCTGGTCGTTGTGTGGGCAACTAGCATTGGATTGTCCACCAGTTAAAAGAAGTATCCCATGAAAGGCACACTGTAAACACTCATGTTAAGCTTCCTTTCTTTTTTAGGGCAGAGCTGTGAGCTGTCTAGTCCTATAACTCCACTTTATCAGGGGCTCTCAAGACAGGCTCAGTGTGTACTTGTTCAGATAAATGTCTGAACTAAATGCTTCTCTGCTCTCTTCAGTTGCTTCTGTTTTCCCCTAAGGGGCTTGGTGGTTCCCTAAGACCCTCGTGGCTTCTTTCATCATTGCACTTGTTGTTGTTGTTGTTAGGTGCCGTCGAGTCGGTTTTCAATGGCTGACTGTTTCGGGATTGCCTTGGGAGTGGATTGCCAGGTCCTTCTCCCATTTTTGTGGTGCTGGGAATCGAACTCGGGACCTCAGAGACTGCAGCACAGCACTCTACCAGCTGAGCTAAATCCCAGCCCTCATAGCACTTACCACCCTGCAATTAATCTTCCTGTGTATCCTTCAGTTTTCAGTTACAAGGGTAACTTTTCAAGGACAAAAACTGCTTCTCAGGGTGTAGTCTGGACCCGTTTCCCCAGGATTCAGCACAATTGCTGGGGCATAACAAATTGTCTATACATATTTAAGCCATAGTAAAATTCCCCTGCCCATGAGAACAGAAGGAAAAAAACCACACAATTTAAAAGTAACATTTGTCAGATTGGAGAAGGAGTAAAGTCTAAAAATGTTATCCGGCTTAAATTGTCATCAGCACATCAGGATTTATCTAAGGCCATAGAACAATGACACCGTCATGCTCCAAGTCCTCAGCACCTATTTCCATGGCAGGAAAGGGAAAAGCACTCATTCTTAGGTTGTCATAGTAGCACAGCCTGCATTTAGACTGAGAAGTGGTACCATATGTCAAAACAATATTTGGCAACCAAAATGATTTGTGAGTAAAAAAATGAACTGGATATGTTTCTATAAGCTTTGCTGTCACCATTGGGACCAGGTCTGGAACATCTATATTAAAATGTTAAATTTCCCACAAGTTTACTCTTTGTTAATAATTGTGTTCATACATGAATAAGGAACAAGGCAGGGAAAGAATGTATAACAAGCAAAGGATCAAAGGATATTCTCCTATTTAATACCAGACTATGGGGAGATCAGGTTCCAAAGAGGGTATTATAACTAATTGCCACAAAAACAACAACAACATATGCTAAGTACATCCTTTGATAAAAGTTGTTTAAGCAAAACTCAATATATCCTTTTTAAAATTTGAGGTTGCATTCTGAATTGCATAAGAATAATTTCCAAATGCAATTTAGTAACAGATCTGTTTTTTCAGTTGGAAATTAAAAAATCAATTTTAAAAATTGGTTTTCATTTGGGGTTTTGATTTACCAAAATGAAATTATTTCTCATCTTGTCTGAGGAGAGGCCATGGTTTTGGCAGACTGATTCTTTTCAGGAAACCTCCCCAGTAGGCTCTAGCATAAGACTTCAGCTTGGATGAGATGAACAAGGAGCATGCATAATCAAGATGTCAGAATCCTGTCTTCAGAGTGCACATCGAGCAGATAATGAAAGCCCTTTTTGTATCCTGTGCACAATTTCCAGAAAACATCAGTTAAAATTGACTAGTTTTTACTCAGCAGGTGTGCTCTCTTAAGGTGCTTATATTATTTTCTGGGTAGGAGATGAGGTGCTAGGATCAAAATGTTAGACTCAGATGAGATGTTTTCCATATTAATAATCCAAGAGTTATCCCATATTCAGAATTATATTAGATAATAAAATTCAAAAAGCTCATTTTCATGCTGAGCTGCTCAGTTTTAGTAACTGTTCAATTTCACACCACCACCTCTTATTCCTATTCCAACTGCCTATGGGAAACACAGAAATTTAATTATTGACTGACTAAATATTCACATATTATGAGAACCAGAATATTCCATAATTTAAAAACTGAACAAATATTTCCCCTAAAAACAGATTGAGTACTCAATTGTAGATTGTGTTTAAAAATAGCAATATAGAATTTTCAAACCACAACGAGGATTAGGGTCTGAACATAGGTTGTTCGCTCTTTTTTAAAAAAATGATTTGGTTTTGCTCACTTTTGCCATTTCTCCTTTCATGTGCATGAAATACCAACTTGCAAATTGGTGAGCTGCTCCCTACTATATTCTTTCAACTTATCAATAATTTCCATGTCATGTGAATGTATTTATAAAATTCACCAATTAACTTTATTCTGTTCAAGAAAATCTTGTTTAAGTGTGTTCATGATGAAGTTTTAGTTTCTCTTGCTTATCTGTAGTTATCGGCAAATGGTACTCTTGTTTAGCAAACTTGTTTTGTGTAAACAAAAATTGCCTTGCTGTGCAGGGGCAGACTCTCTAGAGAATTACACACCACCACATGTAAATCCTTTGAGAAATATAAATTGCTATGAAAATTTAAAAGCCTTATTGAGTATTTTTTTTTATAGTTTATAGGTGACTTGCAGTTTAAGAATTGCTTTTGGGAAATCCTCCAAGTTATTAACACTTAACTTGTGACGTGCCATAACCAGTACATAACTGGTGACATCAGGCCACTAAGACCCATATCCTTGTATAGGTATGTATAGGATATATAGGTGTTTCTTTCTTTCTTTTTTTTTTTTTGACAAGAGACTTTATGTTTTAGTTTAAACCTTTCTTAAAATATTTTGTCTGTTTTGGTTTCAAATATATGTACTTATTAACATTTTTAGGCACAGTATACACTCATAATTAAATTGACAGAATTAAAAAGATCTTTGGCATTTAAAATGAAAATCACTTCTTGATATTTTTTAACTGAAACTTGATTCAGTTTGGAACAAAATAAAAGACAAGATATAAAATATTAAATTTCAAAGTTAGTATCAGTTTCAGCATAGCTCTTTCAAACACTTTAAGCACACAGAATTTTTGTACTTCATACATGAATAAAATTGTAAGAGGTATTTATAAACTTCCTTTATTAGGAAGCATTAAAGACCCCCAAGAGGCATCGGAGGGTCTTGAACTCTTGTCCTAAACCTGCAGCCACGTTGGAACTGGGAAGGACAATCATCCACATCACCCTATCTTCATCTTTTTCATCTAATTCATTCAAAATCTGTTGTACAAACTTCAGAAATCCAGGATCATCAGGTTTCATAGATGTAGGAAATTATTTGGACACCATTTTTCACTGTTATCGCTACAAGAATTATAATATTGCATAAAAATAGAGGAATAGTAATTTTTTTAATAAAAAACTAAAGTACCTGTTGACATCAGGTCTCAGGGACCCAAACCCTCTTGTATCTCCTCCCACTTAATGAATCAAAATCACGCACACAAATACCCAACAATTAGGCCTGATTTTAAGAAGGTACTGAAGAGATGGGGCTGGGGTTTAGCTCAGTTGAGAGTGCTACTCTGCCATCTCTGCAGACCCGGTTTTGATCCCTAGGACTGCGGAAAAAGGGAGAAGGACATGTCAATCCACTCCTGAAGCAATTCCCAAAGCAATCAGCCATTGAAAACCCTCAGGGTTGCTATGAGTCGGACCTGATTCGAGGGCACCTAACAACAAGAACATTGAAGAGATGAGGGCTTACACAGGGTTAGTGTGTACACAGTGAACATAAGTACATCATTCGGCTTTGTTAGATCCATACCACCAGTTACGTGTTAAGTTATCAGGGAAACAACTCTTGTCAGGACCTTCAAATATGTTTGTACATCATAACAATACTGTTGGAACTGGTTTCTATCCTCTAGAGTAATAGAAACTCCAGTCCTTTTTATGCTTTTTGATGGTCATCCCATTCAACAGCACTGAATTAACAGAGGGTGGAGTTCAAGTCTTTGCTATGCCACATCCCTCTTACCTGACTGTGGCAAATCATTGAGCCTATTTCAGACTCCACACCTATAAAGTGAGGATGAATATGCTTGCTTGGCTTAGCTTTTGAAATAAAAAATAATCATGAAAACTGGATGTGCTGGCTTCTGCCTATAATCTCAGCGTTTGGGATGATGAGGAAGGATTGTGAATTTAAGGCCGATCTGGGCTACAAAATGAGGCCTTGTCTCAAAACAATAACAACAAACCCCTAAAATAAACAAAGCCCAAATAAAAACACTACCAGCAACAAAAAAATTTATGAATTTTAAAGTATTTTAAAACAATTATAAAATAACTTTTAGGTAACTACATTTGGGTAATATTTTATTAGCCAAATTTTAGAGACATGATAAGAAATTTAAGACTCCTATTTGATTTACTATAGAAAAGTAATTGAGGGAATTATTTACACCTCACATATAGAAACATGGCACATTTTTTCTCAGAATATCTGGATTTCTTTTAAATCAGAGCTTCTCCTTCTTCTCTCTCTCTCTCTCTCTCTCTCTCTCTCTCTCTTTCTTTCTTTCTTCCTTCCTTCCTTTCTTTCTTTCTTTTTCTTTCTTCTTTCATGTTTTTTTGCTTTTTTGAGACAAGGTCTCAATATGTTGCCCAGGCTGGTCTCAAACTCTTTATTTTCCTGCCTCAGCCTCCCAAATGCAGGGATTATAGGCATGCATTACCATGCCTGCCTTCTGTATTTTTAAGTCATATATAATTGCTGTGTTTTCACAATGGATTCTAGGCAGCTCTGAGTTAAATCCATGGTTTATATCTAGCAAAATATATGTGACATTTATGACATATATTTAACTTTATACCACTGTCTTTATGGTATGTATTTAATCACACCACTGTATTATTTTTGGTCACCTTTTACTTTTTTCACAACTCCCTCATTTTTTCCTCCTCATATGCTGCATGTATTTTGAAAACTATATGATTTTGGAATGAAGTGATATCTAAATGTAAAAAATAATTCCTTTTATAAGCCACTTTTATAAATAATTTCTAGTATGAATTGAACATTTATTAGATGGCAGGTGTACAATAAGCACTATATACATAATACTTCATTTATTATTCATTCACAAGGTGTTATTTCCTATATCTTTCAAATGAAGAAACTGAGACAGAATAGATATATTAAATTACTCCTCTAATAACTCTTCAGTAATCAAAAGAGAGGACTAAATTTCAATGTAGATTTGTCTGACTCTAAAATTCATGTTAAAACTGTGTACAGTGGTACATGCCTGTAATCCCAGCACCTCAGGAGGTGGAGGCAGGAGCATCTTAGTTTGAGGCCAGGCAGCATGTGTAACTTAGCAATACTCAGAGTCAAAAAAAAAAAAAAAAAAAAAAAAAAAAAAAAAAAAAAAAAAAAAAAAAAAAAAAAAAAAAAAAAGGGCTGGGGAGCATCCCAGTGATACAGCACTTACAAAGTTATGTGCCAGGCCCTGCGTTCAATGCCCAAGTACCATGAAATAAATAAATAAATTTACAAAATAAAATTAAAAATAAAAAATAAAAGAAAAAAAGAAAAAAATCAAATTGATTAGTCATTTCATTATTCTACCTTTTTTTCAGTACTAGTGTGTTCAATTTAGGGCATTGTTCATGCTAGGCAAGTGGTCGGCCATTGAGCAGCATCATCAAACCCTTTATTATTGTTATTTCTAATTTGGTACAGGTTCTTGCTAAGTTGCACAAGCTGCTTGTGATCTAAAACTTGATATCTTCCTGCCTCTGCTTCCCAAGTTGCTGGTATTACAGACATATGCCACAGTGCTCAGTTTATACTGTCTTTTAATATAGCAACTAATAATGTAATAATGGCTAGTGTTGTTATAAAATTATGATCACTACATTATTCAAAATACATTATTTTTGATATTTTTGATATATTATTTTTGATATATTTTTTTGATACCTGCAGTCCTACCACTGTGGTGTCCAATCCTGTCAGATCTCGGAAGCTAAGCAGGCCTGGTTAGTACTTGGATGGGAGACCCCTTGGGAACACCAGGTGCTGTAGGCTTGGCAGAAGGACCTGGCAACCCACTCCCAGAACACAATCCACCATTGAAAACCCTATGAATAGCAGAGAAGCACTAGCAATACTGTTTTCGCCTCTTGTATGTAAGGTTGCTATGAATCGGACCAGAATGATCAACAGTTAACAACAACAATATATTTTTTGATATATTACTTTTGATATATTTAACCTTCACTAAAAGCATGCACAATTTTTTAAAAGATATTTTAAAATTTTATTGTTTATATCTTTGCCTCACAATTTGGTAGAGTCTTTTGCCATACCTTGCCTTTACTGCCAAGGCTTATTTCAATGTCTGTCTCCATATGTGACTTGGTATAATACCCAGGAAGTGTATGCTTTTTAATGACACAGAGAAATGCATCCAGCAGTCCTTTTTTAGAATGTAGAAAATACTTTCTGACACTTTCTAGCAATCTTCTGCCTTGAAGTTGTACCTTAAATGCCTTTTCTATTCTTCTCTTTGTGATCTTCAAATGTTAGTATCAATTGCCATTATATTTCTGTTTAGACTTGTTTAAATGGGAAAATTCTGTTTAGTCACTACTCCTTTTGGTCCATGGTGATTGCCCTCAAAGGGCCTCTTTCTTTCCAACTTCATAGACATGTTTTAAAAAATAAAATTAAGGTAATGTAGACCACAAATTGCTGAAAAAACAAAACAAATCCATAAAATCCTAGCTGGGATATTGGAAAATGATGTTTCTTGTCACAACAAGGAAAGCATTACAGAGGCAATAACCTTTGCATTGGGTTTGTACTGAAGGGAGATGGTGTCTTGAGCATGGTCAGATCTACAGGAAGGATTTCCTCCCTAGCAAAGTCATATAAAAACCCTCCTCCTTCCACAGAGCAATTCTTCTCAGAAGACAAAGTGTTCTCTAAATGTCTGAAGGATGCAGGCTAATTAGGAAAGTCATTTCCAGGAAAATCAGTAACTAAAATAGTCATTTTTCAGAGAATGGAAGGACATAGATCTCTATCATTTCAGCTTTGAACAGATCTGTGAGGTAACTTGTAGGAATGGAGACAACTGGAACTATAAGCAAGTAATTCACAAAATCTCTGCTTACAGTGACCATTTTGAGCCTTTTATTCAGAAAGAACAAATGCCTTTACAAGTGCATGGTATTCCAGTGCAGATTCTAATGGGATAAGGACCAGGAAGGTAAAGAAAAGATGTGCTGAGGGTATCACTTTGTTGTTAGGTGCCATAGAGTAAGTGTGACTCATAGGGACCCTCATAGGGTTTTCAATGGCTGATTGTTTGGGGATTGCTTTGGGAGTGGATTGCTAGGTCCTTCTCCCCCTTTTGTGGTGCTGGGGATTGAACTGAGGGCCTCAAAGAGTGCAGCGTGGCACTTTACCAACTGAGCTAAAGCCCAGTCACGGGGATATCATTGTTGTTGATGTTGTTGTTGTTAGGTGCCGTCGAGTCGGTATCCAACTCATAGCGATCCTCATAGGGTTTTCAATGGCTGACTGTTTCAGGATTGTCTTGGGAGTGGATTGCCAGGTCCTTCTCCCATTTTTGTGGTGCTGGGAATTGAACTTGGGACCTCAGAGACTGCAGCACAGCGCTCTACCAACTGAGCTAAATCCCATATGAGACCATAAAAAAATACCAGGTTAAAAAGAGAACCATAGGGAAATTGTTTTCACAGCCAAACTTTGTTAGAAGTTTTTACCAAAATTTCATTGAAGTAGAATTGGAAATGAATTTCTCAATCTTGTATTTTGGTTTTCATAGTTTGATTTTATCCATTATATGACATAACCACAATTCCTTGAATTATGCATTTTCAGAAGAACTTCAAATATATGGGCCAATTGAAAAATGGTGTATTGGCTCTAGGATAGGAAAAGAAAACTGAAAAATCAAATAATTAATGCTTAATGAAATATCCATTAAACACTACATATTACTTGTTTAATGCCTGCTTAACTCAGTTATATCTTAGAATAGATGATAAATGATAAGGCAAAATTAAAATATTTGTCCTCAGAAAAGCAAAATTATATCTAAGATTTTTACAACAAAATATGTTTAATGTATTATATGGGAATTAAAAATATGCTTGATACACTATGCAGTAAGACCTTTAAAATTATTGGAGACTGAAGACGTCACTAAGAAGCAATTCAGAATGGGTTTATGTACACAAGTTTGTTTTCATTTTTATCCCTATCATACCAAATTACCACAAATTCAGCAGATTAAAACAACACCATTATTATCTCATCGTTTCCCTGTGTTAGGGCTTAGGATATGCACAGTGGTAGAGCACTTGCCCAGCATGTGCAAGGCCCTGTGTTCAATCCTCAGCAATGAAAACAAAACAAAACAAAACAAAAACAGCAACAAAAATGGCTACTTTTATTTTGTTAACACTCAAGACAAGGAGTGTCTGCATCCCTTGTTAAGGATCTAACCAGGCTAAAATCAAGATGTTCCTGAGGCTGTGAGCTCACCTGGAGACTTGACTCGGTTGGCTAAGATGGAGTCATTATAGGAGTGACATGCCATCCTCTTTGTCACATTATATAATCTAAGAAAACAACATCTTGTCACCTTTACTGTATTCCATTGGTAAGACTAAGGGAACAATATCCTGTCATCTTTACTGTATTACATTGATAAGAAACAGGTCGTAACACCTGTCTACACTCAACGAGTGCACCTGGGGCTTAGTTCAGTTGGTAGAGTGCTGCTCTGTGTTCTCTGAGGCCCTGGGTTTGAACTTCAGCACCGAAGAAACAGAAGGATGTGGCAACTCACTCCCAAAATGATAAGTCATTGAAAATCCTATGAAGGTCATTGAATTGAACCCAACTGGAAGGCACCTAACAACAACAACAACACTGGAGGAGGGGGGAGTTATATAAATGGAAAGGTTACACATCCAAAAATTACTTATTTGGGCTTACCATAGCATGTGTCTACCAGAATGCTTAAAATTACCTTTTTTCCTAAGGTTTCATTCTCTAGTATGGGCTCAGTTATCGTCTATTATTTCTTTGGTTATCTTTATAAAGTTCTTTGGTTATCTTTATAAAGTTTGGTTATCTTTATAAAGTCTCAGAACTTTATTCTTTCACCTATGTTAAAGATGAATATCAGAGCCAACTTAGCACACAGTAGGTGCAGAATTAAAGAAGTGCAGAAAAGATTCTTTTGTCTGGAGAAGACAAAAGAGATATAAAAGAGAGGCACTAGAAAAAGACTTGCTCTTATTTGGGTTTTTCATGTATTCCAAGCATCCATGCTCCAAGTATTCCAAGAGATTTCTTGGTAAACTTCAGTTGGAAGCTTTGTCTGGGGTCATAAAAGAAGTTCAAGGGATCAGAGTAGCAGACTGGAAAGCTAAGAAAATTGCATCAGTTAGGAGTGAAAATAACATTAATTATTGGGTGTAAGCATATTCTGATAAACTTTGAGACCACTAACATCTATCTTCTTTTTGCTCATATTCTTTATTCTTGTTTCCCTCATTTCCTCAACTCTCCATCTCTTCTACATACTGTCTTGTTCATAATCTCTGTGCACAATTTGACTTTTCTTTCATTTTGTAATTGAGGATTATAATTTAATGCACTTTTTCCTTTCTTAGAATGTGTAGACATGTTTTTGACACACTATGTACATACATACATACACACAGAGGGTGCCAAAATGTATACATATATATGTATGTATATACAAAACACTCCCCACCTCTGTGCAAGGTACATGATCTCATTTATGTTTAAGCCCATTGTTACAGACATAGTGTCAATCAAAGTAATTGAGGGTTTTCCTTTTTTTCATTGACTTGCCACTCCTCCAAATGTGATGTCCTTGTCCAGGGATTGGTCTCTCCTAACTACATGTCCAAAATATGTGAGACATAGACTAACCATCCTTGCTTTCAAGGAGCACTCTGGTTGCATTCTTCAAGGACAGATCTGTTGGTTCTTTTGGCAGTCCATGGTATATTCAATATTCTTCTCCAGCACCATAATTCAAAGACATCAATTCTTCTCCTGTATCCACTATTCAATGTCCAGCTTTCACAACCACATGATACAACTTAAAATATCATGGCATGCCATGGCCCACCTTCATCTTCAGTGGGATGTCTTTACTTTTCAATACTTTAAAGAGGTCTTTTGCCCACAGCTTTTCCCAATGCAATGTGTCTTTTGATTTCTTGACTGTTGCTTCTGTGGGTGTTGATTGTAGAACCAAGTAAAGTAAAACCTTAAACAACCTCAATCTTATCTCCTTTTATCATGAAGTTGCTTACTGACCCAGTTGTAAAGATTTTCGTTTTGCTGATGTTGAGTTGCAATTCATACTGAATGTTGTGTTTTTTGGCTTTCATTAGTAAATATATCAAATTCTTTTAACTTGGAGCAAGCAGAGTTGTGTCATCTGCATAATGCAGGTTGTTAATGGGTCTTCCTCCAATCATGAAGCTGCATTCTTCTTCATAAAGTCCAGCTTCTCAGATTATTTGCTCAGCATAGAGGTTGAATAGGTCAGGTGAAAGGATAGAGCCCTGATGCACACCTTTCTCCACTTTCAATCAGGCAGTGTTTCTTTGCTCTTTTTAAATGACTGGCTACTGATCCATGTACAGATTCCTCATGAGTATAATTAGGTGTTCTAGTATTCCCATTCTTCACAGTGTTACCCATAATTTGTTATGCTCTACACAGTCAAATACCTTTGCATAGTCAATAAATCATAGACACCTTTTTGGTATTCTTTGTTTTTGGGTAATATTCATCTGACATCAGCAATAATGTCCTTGGTTCCATGCCCTGTTATGAATCCATCTTGATTTTCTGTCAGTTCCTTGCCTATATACTAATGCAGTCACTTTTGAAAGATCATTAGGAAATTTTGTTTGCATGTAATATTGATGATATCACTGGATGGTTTCCACATTTGGTTGGATCATCTTTCCTGGGAATAGGCACAAATATGGATCTCTTCTAGTCAGTTCAGCAGGTTGCTGTTTTCCAGATCTCTTGGCATAAACACATTAACACCTCCAGTACTGAATCTGTTTGTTGAAACATCTTTATTGATATTCTATTTATTCCTGGAGCCTTGTGTTTTGCTAATTCCTTCAAGCAGCCTCCACTTCTTCCTTCAATACCATTGGTTCCTGATCATATGCAACCTCTTGTAATGGTTGGTCATCCACTAATTCTTTTGGGTATAATGATTCTTTGTATTCCTTCCATCTTCTTTGGATGTTTACTATGTCATTTAATACTTTCCCTGTAGAATCTTTCACTATGGCCACTTGAGACTTGATTTTTTTCACCACTTCCTTAAGCTTGAGAAAAACAGAGTGTGTTCTTCCCTTTTGGTTTTCTGTCTCCAAATCTTTGCTCATGTCATTATAATATTTAATTTTGATTTCTTGAGCTGCCTTTTCACATCCTCTGTTTAGTTCCTTAACTTCATCATTTCTTCCTTTTACTCTAGCTGCTTGAAGTTCAAGGACAAGTTTCAGAGTCTCTTTTGACATGTAATTTGGTCTTTTCTCTTTTTCCTGTCTTTTTAATTACCTTTCACTTTCCTCATAAATGATGTCCTTGATGTCATGCCACAATTTATCTAGTCTTCTATCATTAATATCTAATGGATCAAATTTTTTCTTGAGGTTGTCTGGGAACTCAGATGGGATATACTCAAGGTCATACCTTGGCTCTTGTACACTTGTTCTAATTTTCTTCAGTTCCAGTTTGAACCTGCATATGGGCAGTTGATGGTCTGATTCACAATCAGCACCTGGTCTTGTTCTGAAATTTGGTATTGAGCTTTTCCATCATCTCTTTCCACAAATGTAGTCAATTTGGTTCCTATATGATCCACCTGGTGAATTCCAAGTATATAGTCACCATTTATGTTGGTGAAAAAGTATATTTGTTATGAAAAGGTTATTGGCAGGACAAAATTCTATCATGTGGTCCCCAGCATCATTTCTGTCTCCAAGGCCATGTTTTCCAACTCCTGAGCCTTCATTTGTTTCCCACTTTTGCATTCCAGTTACCAGTAATCATCAGTGCTTCCTGATTACCTGTGCGATCTATTTCAGTTTGCAGAAGCTGGCAAAAATCTTCCCTATCTTCATTTGTGGCCTTGGCGGTGGGTGCATAAATTTAAATAATAGTCATATTAACTGGCCTTTCTTGTAGATGAATGGATATTATTCTATCACTGACAGCATTGTACTTTAGGAAAGATCTTGAGATATCTTTCTTGATGATGAATGCAACTTATGACAGTGTAAATATATGCTTGTGAATCTGTGTGTAAACTTACTGTGCTGCAGTTTGATGGCTTGACACTGTGTAGTTGGGTATGTATGTGTTTTTCTCACTCTGAGATGGAGGGCTCTGGGTTACCTGGGTTGTAGTTAGAGTAAGTGATAACTGGGACATACATGCCCTTAGGCAGTACCTGGGAATGGGATGCAGCAAGGGGCTTTATTGGATAGGTTTACTTACAGTTACAGGTGATGGTATAGAATTCTGAGCATGAGGTAAAGCTTGATAAGTTTCATAGTGGTGAGTTTGTTTTCTTCAGTGAAAGTCTCCAATTCTTGAAAGGCAGGGGATTTTGAAGGACAGTAATATACATATAACAGCTATAGAAAAATTTTAAATTGAAGGGGATAAAACTTAGAAGAGAATGTCTGTGAGTAATATAATTAGTCTTGAACCTATCACTTTGGCAGTCAAACTATGAAGTAATCCTATTCTATATGTAACTCTGCTGGGTAGTATTATAAATCATTAAAATGATTGTATAAGTTCATGGTTCTCAATCTGAATTCCTACTTTGAAAAAATTGCAATGTATATCCAGAATATAGTTGCTTTTTGTAGAACTGCTTTATACCACAACCATCTGAAAAACTGTCAAATTCAGTTCATTTTGATATCAGGGCAAATGAAACATCTTCCATGCATGAAAATTTTTAGCTTTCTCCATTATAGCTTTCTTATCCACCAGTGATTGCAGATGCATGAGCTAGCCTTCTCGGCTGAAAATTGATGGAGACAGAGCTAGCCACATGGTGTGCTCATATGATTTTTACCATCTGTCTTTAAATATGATACACCAGAATGTGTCTGTAAGTAACATAACAAAAAAATCTCCACTGGAAACCTAATCAAGCTTGAAGCCCACATTTTCTAAACATTGGGATCATAAGGAGATGAAAAACTAAAGGGAGAAGAAGTTAATTTATGTGAGAAAAGGGTAAAAAGACTTTAAAAGAAGAAAAGAAAATTGAAAGCAGGTAGGGAATTAATTGAACAATAGAAAGGAGATGGACAATTTCCAGGAACAATATTTCCCTCCCACTCTACAGCTGAGAAGTATAATTTCCATTTTTTAAAAAAAATTACCAGGAGAACCTCTTTAAATCTAATAAGTTTTATTCATTCAGCTAAGAAACTTTCATCCTACTAGAAAATCATAAGTCTGAATATAGTTGTTCTAATCTTTTATTAAAATTTCTTATTATTAGACACTACATAAATTAAATTGTAGTGTATTTTAAATAAATCCTCACAAATAAGATGAAATTGCTCTACTTTTTTGGTAAATTTGGTACAAATAAGAACGGTAGCATGCATTAAAATTAACTATGCCCATGCAGAATCACTTTTTAAGCACATTTTTAAATAAGCTGGTGTAATCCTCCCTGTGGTTTAGAAAAGTGTCCAACAAAGGCCTCTGTGTTAAAGGCTTTATTCTCAGATATTGGGTGGTGGTGGGAACTTTAAGAGGAGGGGCCTAGTGGGAGACATTAGGTTATTGGGGCATCTCCTTGAAAGGGATTGTGGAATCTGGGTCTCTTCCTCTTCTCTTTTGCTTCTCAACCATGAGATGAGCAGGTTTTCTCTATTATGCCTTTCTGCCATGATGAGCTACCTCACTACAGGCTCAAAGCAATGGGGCCAATTGGTCATGGACTGAAACTTCCAAAACTGTGAGCCAATGTAAAACATTTCTCTTGGTATTATAAGTTGATTTATCTCAAGTATTTTTTATAGCTATGGAAAGGCAAGTAACACAGACATATTTAAAGTAAAGAGGACCCTATGAACTGATATGAGAAAAGCCATTCCATCACTGTTGTTGTTAGGTGCCATCCAGTCAGGTCTGATTCATAATGACCCTAATAGAGGTTCAACGACTGATTGTTTTGGGATTGTTTCAGGAGTGGATTGCCATGTTCTTCTTCTGTTTTCATGGCGCTGGGGATTCAACCAAAGGCCTCAGAGAGCACAGAGTGGTGCTCTACCAACTGAGCTAAACCCCAGCCCATTCTATCCTAAATATCATAAAAATAATATGAGAATTATTTCTCTTCATTCTTACTTGTAAGGTAATTTCTAATCAGAAGTTTTTTTCTTGGTGAGTATAATATTGTATAATCAAACTTTAGTTCTTTCTTAATATTTCCTGGCTGTAGAACTTTGATTATGGAAGCTCATATCAAAATCTCCATTTAAGAGAGTGAATGAATTTGTACTGACTAACTCCCAACTAAATGGGGCTTGGAAACTCCCCAATGTTGTTTCAGTTCCTAAGGGAACATTAAAATAAAGCAATATACAGACTAGATAATTCTTTTCAAATGCAGAAAGTGCTTCCTCTGTACTAATGGTTTATTTTCTCAAAAAGCATTAGAGGCTACAAAGGGTGATTCTATATGCTACCTAGTAGAAGTGGGAAATTATGTTGAGAACAAAGATATTTTCTTATTTGAATTGTGCTCATATTTTAAAACACTTTATTCACATCTAGAGAATAAATGTCAATGCTTAGTTTGAATCAAAAGTTTTAGATAGAGTGAGAGGATGTGTAAAACTAAGTTTATCGGCCACTGAAAGAAGAAACAATATATAATATTTTGAAAAGAAGAGAAGAAACGGATTGAGTTAAACATTTAAATTATAAGAAAATAGATTTTAATTTGATTAAATGGGCAATTTCCAGCTAAGATTAGTTTTTCAGAATTAACACAAAACAACATTGAAAATATGACAGAAAAAAAATCCTGCAGTCAGAATAGAGGAAACTGACAAATACCTCACTGTCTTCCACAGTCTGCAGACAAAGCATTACCAGGCTGGGATTGTAAAGCATCAAATCTAACTATGCTATTTCAATTGTTCTATGCTACTGAACCCCCACACACCTGTCAGTTTGCTGCACTGTGGGGGCTTGTGTGTTGCAATGAGGCTGAAAGCTATGCCACCGGTATCTCAGATATCAGCAGAGTCACCCATGGTGGACAGGTTTCAGCTGAGCTTCTGGACTAAGACAGACTAGGGAGTAGGCACCGGCAAACCACTCCCAAAACAACTGCCACTGAAAACCCTATGGATAGCAAAGAGACACTGTCAGATATAGTGCCAGAAAATGAGGCCCCCCAGGTTGGAAAGCACTCAAAAGACTACTGGGGAAGAGTTGCCTCCTCAAAGTTGATTACGGAAATGGAGTAAAGGCTCAGGGACCTCCATCTGCTGATGTGGCACGACTCAAACGAGGAGAAACAACTGTAAACATCCATTAATAATTGGAACATGGAATCTACGTAATATGAATCTAGGAAAATTAGAAATAACTAAAAGAGAAATTGAGCACATAAACATTGAGATCCTAGGCATCAGTGAGCTAAAATGGACTGGCATGGGCCACTTTGAGTCAGATAATCGTATGGTCTACTATGCTGGGAATGACAAACTAAAGAGAAATGGGGTTGCATTCATCCTCAAAAAAGACATCTCAAGATCTGTCCTGAAATACAATGTTGTTAGTGATAGAATAATATCCATATGCCTACAAGGAAGGCCAGTTAATATGACTATTATTCAAATTTATGCACCCACCACTAAGGCCACAAATGAAGAAAGGGAAGATTTCTATCAGCTTCTGCAATCTGAAATAGATCAAACATGTAATCAAGACATATTGATAATTACTGGTGACTGGAATGCAAAAGTTGGAAACAAAGCAGAAGGTTCAGTAGATGGAAAATATGGTTTTGGTGATGGAAAGGATGTGGGAGATCACATGATAGAATTTTGTCACCAATGACCTTTTCATTGCAAATACATTTTTTCACAACATAAGTGGTGATTATACACATGGACATCACCAGGTGGAACATACAAGAATCAAATTGACTATATATGTGGAAAGAGACAATGGAAAAGCTCTATATTAAATGTCAAAACAAGACCAGGTGCTGATTGTGGATCAGACCATCAACTTCTCATATGCAAGTTCAAACTGAAGCTGAAGAAAATTAGAAGTTTTCAAGAGCCAAGGTATAACCTTGAGCATATCCCACCTGAGTTCAGAGACCATCTCAAGAATAGGTTTAATGCATTAGATACAAGTGATAGGAAACAAGACGAGTTGTGGCATGACATAAAAGATATCATTCAAGAAAAAAGCAAAAGGTTATTAAAAAGGCAAGAGAAAAAGAAAAGACCAAATTACATGTCAAAAGAGACACTGGACCTTGCCCTTGAATGTCCAGCAGCTAAAGTAAAAGGAAGACATAATGAAGTTAAGGATCTAAACAGAAGATTTCAAAAGGCAGCTCGAGAAGACAAAAACAAATATTATAATGACATGTGCAAAGAGCTGGAGGCAGAAAACCGAAAGGGAAGAACACGCTCTGTGTTTCTCAAGCTTAAGGAAGTGGAGAAAAAATTCAAGCCTCGAGTGTCAATAGTGAAAGATTCTACAGGGAAAATATTAAATGATGCAGGAAACATGAAAAGAAAATGGAAAGAATACACAGAGTCATTATATAAAAAACAATTAGTAGTTGGCCAGCCATTCCAAGAGGTTGCATATGAAGAGGAACCAATGGTATCGAAGGATGAAGTGGAGCCAACTTGAAAGAATGCAAAGGCTCCAGGAATTGATGGGATACCAATAGAGATGTTTCAACAAACAGATGCAGCACTGGAGGTATTAACATGTTTACACCAACAGATTTGGAAAACAGCTACCTGGACATCTGACTGGAAGAGATCCATATTTGTGCCTATTCCCAAAAAAGGGGATCCAACTGAATGTGGAAACTATTGGACAATATCATTAATATCACACACCAGCAAAATTCTACTAAAGGTCATTCAAAATCAACTGCAGCAGTATATAGACAGGGAAATACCAGAAAATCAAGTGGAATTCAGATGAGGGCAGGGAACCAGGGACATCATTGTTGATGTCAGGTAGATTTTAGCCGAAAGCAGAGAATATCAGAAAGATGTCTATCTATGTTTTATTGTTTTATTGACTATGCAAAGGCATTTGATTGTGTAGATCATAATAAATTATGGATAACACTTTGGAAAATGGGAATACCAGAGCACCTAATTGTGCTCATGAGGAATCTGTACGTAAAACAGGAGGCAGTTGTTTGAAAAGAACAAGGAAACACAGCCTGGTTTAAAGTTGAGAAAGTTGTGCGTCAGGGCTGTACACTTTCACCATATCCCTTCAATTTAAATGCTGAGAAAATAATCAGAGAAGCTGGACTTTATGAGGAAGAACGTGGCATTAGGATTGGGGGAAGACTCATTAGCAACCTGCATTATGCAGATGACACAACTCTGCTTGCTGAAAGTGAAGAGGATTTAAAACAATTATTGATGAAGATCAAAGATCATAGCCTTCAATAAGGGTTACGACTAAACATCAACAAAACAAAAATCCTCACAACTGGGTCAGTATGCAACTTCACAATAAATGGAGAAAAGATTGAGGCTGTCCAAGAGTTTGCTTTGCTTGGCTCTATAATCAACACCCGTGGAAGCAGCAGTCAAGAAATCAAAAGACACATTGCTCTAGGAAAAGCTGTGGCAAAAGATCTCTTTAGAGTATTGAAGAGTAAAGACGTCATTGAAGACAAAGGTGCGTCTGACTCATGCCATGGTATTTTCAGTTGCATCATATGGTTGTGAAAGCTGGACAATGAACAAGGGAGACAGGAAAAGAATTGATGCTTTTGAATTATGGTGCTGGAGATATCTATTGAATATCCATGGACTGCCAAAAGAACCAACAGATCTGTCCTAGAAGAAGTGCAACCAGAGTGCTCCTTGGAAATAAGAATGGCCAGACAGTGTCTTACATATTTCAGGCATGTAGTCAGGAGAGGTCAATCCCTAGAGAAAGACATCATGTTTGGGAGAGTGGCAGGCCAATGGAAAAGAGGAAAACCCTCCACCAGATGGATTGACACAGTGTCTGCAACAATGGGCTTAAACATAAATAAGATTGTGTGCCTGGCACAGAATTGGGAAGTGTTTTGATCTGCTGTACATAGGGTTGCTATGAGTCGGACTCAACTTGATGACACCTGACAACAACAACAACATGCTACTGAAACCTGCAGCCATATCACTGTGGCATCCTATCCCATCAGATTTCAGAAGCTAGGCAGGGTCAGCCCTGGTTAGTAGTTGGATGGGAGACTGCCTGGGGACACCAGGTGCTGTAGGCGTGGGAGAAGGATCCGGCAACCCACTCCCAAAAAACAATCAGCCATTGAAAGCTCTATGAATAGCAAAGAAGCTCTAACAATACTGTTTCGCCTATTGTACATAGGGTCACTATGAGTGGGACACAAACTCGATGGCACTGAGCCACCACCACCACCACCACCACCACAAAAACAACATGCTACTTAAATTATTCCAAAGTATTGAGATAGTAGAAAATATTTGCAATTCCTTTAGATATCTGCATAACCTTAATGCTAAAACTGGAAAATGTGCACAAAAGGAATAAAAGTCTCGTGAAAAAAACTACAAAATCCCACTAAAACACCAGTAATTTTGTTATAAAATATTGCATCATAAAAGAGTAACACATTATGGAGAGGGATGCAAGGATGAATTGATGTTAGAAAATTTTTTCCAATATAGGTTATTACCTACATTGAGAGAGGTTTTTTTTTGCCTTTCTTTCTCATCTTTCTTTTATCTAATTCAGTTGTCTTTTCATCTCATCCTGATCCTTCTCATGGCTTATCCTTTCTTTCAAACATACTCTGACATTCTGTGTTTTCCTGAGAATACCAAATGTGTTCCTGAAAGGTTTCTCTTAATCTTGAAATCATTATTAGAGGCATTCTTTCCCTCTGAATCTACTTTTGCAACAGGAAATAGAGTATTATTGAGAGATTATTGAATGGTTTTTCTTTCGTTTCTCATGCTCTGACAACAATGATATTTACCACACTTAGTATTTATCAACAATCAGGGCAAAGGGATTATCCTTTCACTGCTGCACGTATAGGTGTGATGGTGTGCCTCCATATGCACTACTCTTCACTCTTTTTTATGCTATTCTTGGATTATCTGACAATGCATATTAAAAGCCACAGTGCACAACAGTTCACCACCCTAATCTTTATTCTAGGGACTTTACCTCCCAGAATATTTTGTGCCCTTCTAAGTTTCTCTCATCCCCACTATCTGACTATTCTTTTTTTTTTTTTTTTGGACTTTTTTCTGGAAAATAAGGTGGGAGTAGAAAGAGGAAGATCAGTGAGGACCCAAGGGAAGAGGCTTGGACTACTTCACTCTGCCAACTGCCCAATAGAAGGCTAGAGAAAACCAATTGAGGTCTAGGTCTAGGTCTATGCTATTTTACTGATAGTGCCTGGGGACTTTAAGGCAAGTAATAGATAGCACATAAAATTGGAATGTGTACCACTATTTTTTAAAGCTGGCATGACTTTTTTCTTAAAGAAGTCTGAATGAGTTTACATCAATCAACCTATATCTTATAATTTTGTCTAGATTATATCTCACATCATTTTTATTGTGGAGCTTTACCTTCTGTGTCTTCATAGGTATTTTTCTGAGAAGTTGAGAATGGACACTACTCACACACCACTTTGCACTTGATGTTTTTGTTTAATCATTTTTTATTGCTATACCACAATTTTATGATTTAGACTAAGGATTCTTAAAATGAAAGGTATATGTCTACATCACCTGAGTATCCTTCCAAAAACATTCTGATACACACTTCTCTTCTTCATTCCTCTGCCTACTCCAACTGTATCCCATAGACATAGAATTTAAGGATAAATGTCACAAGGAACTGATGATATTCATAGAGTTTGAGATATCCCCCACTGTCTTGAGGGTAAAAAGAGCTGAGAATCAGAGAAAAAGATTGAAAATAATGAAGCACAAGGCAGCTAAAAAGTATCTGATTACCTTTCTCCAATAGTACCATGACGATATGAACTTATTAAATGTTCATGTAGATCAGCTTTCTAGTATTTTCTTAATAAATTCACATATACACACAACCTATAGACTAGATAAAATTAAATAAAAATCATAAAAAAGTATACAAATATTGTTGTTGTTGTTAGGTGCCGTCGAGTCGGTATCTGACTCATAGCGACCCTCTGTACAACAGGGGAAACACTATTATCAGTGCTTCTCTGCCGTTCATAGGGTTTTCAATGGCAGATTGATTTTTGGGAGGGGGTTGCCAGGTCCTTCTCCCAAGCCTACAGCTTCTGGTGTTCCCAGGTGGTCTCCCATCCAGGTACTAACCAGGCCTGACCCTGCTTAGCTTCCGAGATCTG
>VMDO01019482.1:0-39603 GCA_007922755.1 Pedetes capensis | reverse complement strand
CTAGTCCTTTTTTTTTTTTTTTTTTTTTTTGGTACTGGGGGTTGAACCCAGGGCCTCGTGCTTGCATGCTCTGCGAGTGCTGGACCATTGAGCTGCACCCTCAGCTCATTTTTTTACTTTTTGAGACAGCGTGTTGCTGAATTACGCAGACTGCCTCTGGTCTCAAACTTGCGATCCTCCTGCCTCTGCCTCCCCAGCCTCTAGGATTACAGGTGTGCACCACCATGCCTGACTCTTTTTAAAATTTTTCATCTTGAGACAAGGTTTTTCTAAGTTACACAAGCTGCCTCTATCTTGAAACTCATGAACCTCCTGCCTCCACCTCCCAAGTCACTATGAGTCGGACCTGACACAATGGCACCTAACAACAACCACACCTGACTTTTTTTTTTTTTTTCTTGTTTTTTTAAGATAGTCTTGTTGGGTAGCCCACGGTGCCCTGGAACTCGTGATCCTCCTGCCTCTGCCTCCTGAGTGCTGGGATTGCAGGCATGTACCACCACACCTAGCTCAAGCTTTTCACTTTAAAATCTGCTGACATACTACGATTGTAGTACAATTATGGCAATGGGTTGCATTAGCAGCACTGCCTCCCTGTGTTCTACACGGGCTCTGGGCTTGGCCATGGGATTTGCTTTGACCAAGGGGACCACAGCATAACTGAGTCAAGCGACAGCTGGAAACAGCGGGTCCTTTGTTCTCTCCCTCTCTTGGATCCCTGCCACTTCCACGAGAACATTCCAGGGCAGCCTGCCAGAGGGGTAGAGAAACCCATGAAGGAAAGCTGAGTTGTATAAGCCAGAGTCACCTGAGACCAGCCGGGCTCCGGGCCACCCACTAGCCAATGACAGGCCCATGAGCAAGTCCTGCCTGGGTCAGTAGAATTCCCTGGTCAACGACCCGGGGGCTGACAAGAAGTTACAAATTGCTGTCACTGTAAGTTTGTGAGTGGTTTGTTATTGATATGATAAGAACACCCACTTATCTTTACCTTGTCATACTTTGCAAGACTTGCCTCCCTGCCCTTTTAGTACCTTATTTCTCAAAACATTCAAAAGTTACCAACATTTTGACAGCTGTCCCCTAAATACTTTAGCATCTGTCTCCTAAGGACACCCTCTTACATAACCGTAATATTATGATCATATTCAAGACACGAAATGGTGTTACAATATCATCCAATATTGAGTCCGTATTCAAATTTCCCCACGGGCCCCGAACCAGCCTTTATAGCTGTTTTATGTGTTGTCTTAGATCCAGACTCTAATTAGGATCATTCTGGGACACTGCCGCCTTCCACAATCCTGTCCCTGCATAAAAATATTGGTCAGCCCAGCCTAACAGCCATCTGAGAGCTCAGAGGCAGGGAAGCGTGGAGAGCGTCATCCAGGGAGTCAGGCTGTGGTTCAAACCCAGTCATTGCCCCTTCCCCGCTGTGGACCTTGGGGATGCCACTTCTCTTTCTTGTGGACCATGTCTGTGAAGAAACGTGCTGCTATCATCCACCTCATGTGGTTATTGTGAGCATCTAGTGGATCAGCTCACACAGAGGGTGTCTGTCGTGTGGGGTAGGCTGCAGTGTAGACATTAGTGATTTTCATCACAGAGACAATTATTAGTCTTTGTGTCTGTTGATGAAAGTACTTTTTGTTCTAGATGTTTCTGCGCCCTTTCTGAGCACTTTCTGTGGTTCCCCTGTCGTTGGGAAACCCACCAGGGTTTTGGTTCCTGCTCGGATATAATGCATAGTTTGGTGTGGTAGGGAGAATAAGAATGAGAGCCAAGCAACCTGGAGCTGTGTCCTCACTTGGCCTCTAACTTGCTGTGTGACCTTGGACAGTCCGCTAGCTCTCTGGTCCCAAATTCCCTCTCCCTCCTTTCCTTTCTTCTTCTCCCCTCCTTTCTTCCATTCTTCAATTGCCTTCAGTTGAAGGTTTTTTCCCCCCATCATCTTAGTTTTTCACTATTAACGTGGAAGTTATAATGCATGCTATTTCTATTCTCCTATAATTACCATGGAAGATTTGACATGCATATTTAGGCTATAATTGTCATCTCTGATTTCTGCCTGTACCTCCTCCCACACAATTCCAGGACCTTAAAATGCATCCTCCCTGGTCACACCCCTTCTGGCTGATCTGCAATTGTTGCTGCTGCGTGTTTGTTCTCTTTTGTTTATTTGTTTTCATGCCACAATATTTTAAGTAGTCAATGTTTGTTTAAATTTAGCCACACATTTACCCTTTAATCCACTGGCGACTCTTTCTTCTATCTCAAAGCTACCTGTTCAGATCATTTTTCTTTCTCCTGAATTTTGTATTTCAGGACTTCTTTTAGTGAGAGTCTTGGTTGTAAACTGACAGTTTTCGTTTATCTGAAAACATCTTTCTCTTGCTCTCGTTCCTGAAAAATAGATTCCGAAGTTAGAAAATGCCCAGGTGACAGTTACCTTCTCTTAGCTTTTTGAAGGTATTCTTCCTCTGTCTTCTGGCTTGCCGAGATTCTTTGAGAAGCCTGCTATCAGTCTACTTGACATTTCTTTTTAGATAACCTATCTTTTATCTCCAGCTGCTTTTAAGATTTTATCGTTGTCTATAATATTCTGTAGTTTGACGAAGGTATGTCTAGGTGGGAACTTCTTTTTATTTATCCTGCTTGGGATTCATTTCGCTTTCTGAGTCTGAGAGTTGGAAGTTTTTCAACAATTCTGGAAAACTCTTGCCTATTTTCTCCTTGAACTTGAGTCTTCACTATTCTAATACCTTCTTCTGGAACCCTGGTTAGGCACATGTTAGACTGTCTCATTTTATCCCTGATCTCTCTTTTATATTTTCCCTTTCTTTGTCTCTCTCTGCTGCCTACTGAGAAATGTATTTTATCTCCTTTCTACTTCATGAATTCTCAGCTGTGTCTCATCTTCTCGTCAATCCTAATTAGTTACTATCAAGTTATTTAATTTCAATTATGATACATCTAATTTCTAGATTTGGGAAAAGGACATGGCAATCCACTCCCGAAGCAATCCCGAAACAATCAACCACTGAAAGCCCTAGGAGGGTCACTATGAGTCAGACTCGACTCTACGGCACCTAACAGCTACAATTGCTAGATATTTTATTTAATTCTGGTCAGTTTTCATAGTATCATTTTTCCTCTCTCATACTTTTTTTTTTCTTTTTTTTTTCAGTGCTGAAAATTAACTTTAGGGCTTTGTGGATGCCAGGCAAGTGCATATTGATATTCGTATCAGAAAATTCAACACTTGCCATCTTTGCTGGTCAGGTTTATGGTTGTTTCTGCCAACTTTTACTCCAAGTATCTTGTTTCTTGTCTGTTCTGTGCGTTTGGACTTTATTTAATTAATTGACTTATTTTTAGATAGATCAGGCTAGCTTTAAATTTATGATCCTGCTGCCTCAGCCTCCCAAGTGCTGGGATTACAAGTGTTTGCCACCACGCCCAGCTGTGACCTTTCTTTTTTAATGGTACACTTGTGTTTTTTAGAACTTGTTTTCTATCTTTTTTTTTTTCAGGAAGTAGCAAGAATGATGGGATAGGTGTAGAAAATATTTTGAGGGGAATTAATGGCAACGTGTCTTTTAATATAATAATATTTTTAAAATTTAAACATTTGCCATATTTTTTGATCCCACATATATACATATATACTTTTTATTTTTATTTTATTTATTTATTTATTCTCTTTGTTGGTTTGTGGGATACAGAGTAATATAGCATTGGCTTTTTCCATTATTCAACTATTACATCACTTTTGGTTACACTTTTATCAACCTACAAGGTTTATAGAACCTTTTGACTAATATGTAGGAAAACTCATATGCATATTTAAATTATGTTCCCCTATTTTCCCCACAGGCTGGGATTTAGCTCAGTTGGTAGAGCAGCTGCGCTGCAGTCTCTGAGGTCCCCAGTTCAATTCCCAGCACCACAAAAATGGGAGAAGGACCTGGCAATCCACTCCCAACGCAATCCGGAAACAGTCAGCCATTGAAAACCCTATGAGGGTTGCTATGAGTTGGAGACCGACTCGATGGCACCTAACAACAACAACAATTTTCCCAACATACTCACGAAGTTGCATCATTTACATTGAAATTATCCTGTTCCCCTTTATCCATCTACATTAATTCTCCTCCCCATCCCACCTTCTGCAGTCTTTGCTTCCCTTTGCTAGTTCCCTCTCTCCTTCTTTCTACCCTTTATATTGTCCCTTCTTCACTAAGTTTAACTGTGCATTTTTATATATCAACTTATATATAGGACTTTTCTTCCTGTAAGTAAGATTCATCTCCCACATATGAGTGAGAACATACAGTATTTCTCTTTTTGAGCCTTTGTTCACTTGAGATGATATTCTCCAGTTCTATCCATGTTGCTGCAAATGACATTATTTCATTTTTTATTGCTGAGTAGTATTCCATTGTGTAGATGTCCCATAATTTTTTTTATCCATTCTTTTCTTGATTGGCACCTTGGTTGGTTCCATATCCTTGCTATAGTGAAGAGTGTTGCCTTGAATATGGAGATGCAGGTGTCTCTGTGGTATGATGGCTTGTCTCTCTTTGGATATATTCCCAGTAGTGGTATAGGAGGGTCATATGGCAGTGCTATTTTTAGTTTTCTAAGGTGTCTTCATATTGATTTTCAAAGTGGTTGAATCAATTTACAGTCCTATCAACACTGTAAGAGGGTTCATTTTCCTCCACATCCTCACCAGCACTTATTATTTGTTTTGTTGATCTTGGCCATTCCTACAGGAGTAAGGTGGAATCTCAGAGATGTTTTGATTTCCATTTCCCTAATAACTAGGGATGTTGAGCAGTTTTTCAAGTGCTTCTTAGCCTTACAAACTTCTTCATTTGAGAACTACCTGTTTATTTCCTTTGCCCACTTATGTATTTGTTATTTGTTGTCTTGGGATTTGCTTTCTTGAGCTCTTTGTAAGTCCTAGAAATTAGTCACTTATTAGGTGTGTAAGATGCAAAGATTTTCTCCCATTCAGTGGGCTCTTCTTTAACTCTCTTGACTGTTTCCTTTGCTGTACAGAAGTTTTTAATTTTATATGATCCCATTTGTCAATTCTTGGTGCAATTTCCTGAGCAATTGGAGTATTATTAAGGAAATACTTTCCTATGCCTATGTGTCAGAGTGTGTTTCCCATCTTTTCTTCTAGTAGTTTTAAGCTTTCTGGTTTTATGTAGCAGTCTTTTATCCATTTTGAGTTGACTCTTGTGCAAATGAAGATATGCGGGTCTATTGTCATATTTCTGCAGATGGAAATTCAAGTTTCCCAGCACCATTTGTCGAAGATGCTATCTTTTCTCCAATTTGCATGTTTAGCCCCTTTGTCAAAGATCAGGCTATGGTTGTGTAGGTGTATTTCTGGATCTTCAGTTCTGTTCCACTGGTCTTCAGGCCTATTTTTGTGCCAGTACTAAGCTGTTTTTCCTACTATAGCTCTGTAGTATAGTTTAAAGTCAGGAATTGTGATCCAGCTTGTACTAGTTTTACAGCTTAAGATTGTTTTACTTTTACGTGGTATTTTATGTTTCCATACAAATTTTTGGATTTTTTTCTATTTCTGAAAAGTCTGTTATTGGAATTTTAATAGAGATTGCATTAAATCTGTAAATTGCTTTTGGTAGTATAGCCATTTTTATAATATTGATTCTCCCAGTTCATGAGTAGAGGAGGTCCTTCCACCTTCTAGTATCCTCTGAAATTTCTTTCTTTAATGTTTTGAATTTTTCCTTGTAGAGATCTTCAGGGTCTTTTGTTAGATTGATTCTTAAGTATTTAAGTTTTTGGTGGGCTGTCATGAAAGAGATTATTGCCTTAATTCCCTTCTCTTCCTGCTCACAGTTGGTATAAAGGAAGGCTGCTGATTTTTTAGTGTTAATTTTGTACCCTGCTACTTTGCTGAAGGAGTTAATTAGGTCTAAAAGTTTTCTAGAGGACTTTTGGGGTCCTTTAGGTAAAGGATCCTTGAATGAGGATAATTTGACCTCTTCCTTGCCTATCTGTATCCCTTTGATTTCTTTCTCTTTCTGATGACTCTGACTAGGACTTCAATCACAATATTGAATAAGGTAGGAGGGAGTGGACATCCTTATCTTGTTCCTGATATTAGAGGAAATAATTTCAATTTTTCTCCATTTAATATGATATTAGCTATAGGGCTGTCATAAATGGCCTTTATAATGTTGAGGTATTTCCCTATTATGTCTATCTTCTCCAGGGTTTTTATCATAAAAGGGTGTTGCACTTTGTCAAAGGCCATCTTAGCATCAATTGAGATGATCATGTGATTTCTGCTTGCAAGTCTCTTGATATGGTGATTTACATTGATTGATTTTTGATGTTGAGCCACTTTTGCATCTGTGGAATAAAGCTTCATTGATGAAGATGTATGATCTTTTTCATATGTTGCTGAATTTGGTTTACTAGAATTTTGTTGAGAATTTTTGCATCTATGTTCATCAGTGAAATTGGTCTATACTTCTGTTTTTTAGATGTGTCCTTGCTCAGTTTAGGTATCAGGGTGATGGTGGTTTCATAGAATGAGTTTAGGAGTGCCCCTTCCTCTTCTACTTTTTGAAATAGTTTGAGGAGAATAGGTATTAATTTTTCTTTGAAGGGTTGATAGAATTCTGCTGTGAACTTGTCAGGGCCTAGGCTCTTCTTTGTTCAGAGGCTATTTATTACCTTCTCTATTTTGGTTTATGTAATGGGTCTGTTTGGATTGCTTATGTCCTCTGGGCTTAATTTTGGTAAATCATATATGTTAATAAATTTATCTATTTTTTCTGTATTTTCATTTTTTTGGAAGTACAATTTCTCAAAGTATTCCCTGGTGATTTTCTGGATTTCTTTGGTATCAGTGGTTATGATTCCTTTATCATCTTTAATTTTTTTCAATTTTGGCCTTTTCTTTCTTTCTTTTGGTGAGACTGGCTGGGAGGAGGCATCTACTTTATTAATTTTTCAAAGAACTAGCTCTAAGTCTCATTAATTCTTTGAATTGTCTTTTTAGATTGTAATTGGGATATCTCTGCTTTGATCATGATAATTTCTGTTTGAGTGCTCCTTTTGGGATTGGTTTGTTGTTGGCTTCCTAATGCTTTGAGATACTTCACTAAGTTATTTACTTGGGCCTTTCCTAATTAATTGATGAAGGTGCTCACTGTTATGAACTCCCCTCTTAGAACTGCCTTTGCTGTATCCCATAAGATGTGGTAGGACATGTTCTCATCCTCATTTGATTGCAGGAATTTTCCACTTTAAATTCTTTGATAATCCATTGATTATTCACAGTGTATTATTTAGTCTACATGAATTTGTAAAATTTCTGAAATTTTTCTTTTTCTTGAGTTCTAATTTTATTCCACTGTGATCTGATAAGGTACAGGGGATGATTTCTCCTTTTTTGTATTTGTTGAGGCCATTTTGTGGACTAACATGTGGTCTATCTTAGAAAAAGTTCCATGTGGTGCTGAAAAGAATGTGTATTCCTCATCAGATGGGTGGAATATTCTGAAGACATCTGTAAATTCCAGTTGGTCTATGGTGCAATTTAAGTTCATCATTTCTCTTCTGATTTTTTGTTTTGATGACCTGTCTCTTGGTGAAAGTGGGGTATTGAAATCCTCCATAATTATTGTGTCTGGTCCAATGTGTTCCTTTATTCCCAATAAAGCTTGTTTTATGAAGATAGGTGTCTCTGCATTTGGAGAGTATATATTAAATAATGCTATGGGCTCCTGATTGATTGTCCCTTTTAGTAATATGTAGTATTCTTCTTTGTATCTTCTGATTAGTTTGGAATTGAAATCTAATCTGTCCAAAATTAGTATTGCAACTCCTGCTTCTTTTTGTTTTTCCCCTGCATGGTATATTATTTTCCAACCTTTAATATTTCAATCTTTTATAGTCTTTATGGGTTAAGGGAGTCTCTTGGATGCCACATATTGAGGACTTATGTTTTTTAATCCAATTGGCCATTCTATGTCTCTTGATTGGTGAGTTAAGACTGTTTTCATTGAGAGTAATTATTGAAAGGTACTTATTATTATGCATCAGTTTGGTACTTGTTAGTGTTTTTTGATTCATATTTAGCCTATTTTTTCTTAATTTTCTCTTGTGTTTATTGTTCATTTCTTTGATCTTGTATGTGAGGTTGTCTTACCTCCCCCATATGTGGTGTTCCATTGAGGATTCTCTGCAATGCTGGCTTGGTGGCTGCAAATTGTTTGAACAAGGCAATATCATGGAATGTCTTGTACTCACCATCTATTTTAAAGGATAATTTTATTGGATAATATAATCTTGATTGGTAGTTATTCTTTTTCAGAGCTTGAATGATAGCCATCTAAGCTTTCCTTGCCTTTAATGTTGTTGTTGAGAATTCTACTATTACTCTGATGGATTTGCCTTTATAGGTGAGTTGGTGTTTCTTCCTTGCAGCTTTCGGAATAGGTTCTTTGCACTCTAAATTTAGCATTCCAATTATTATGTGTTGTGGGAGGATCTGTTTTGGCCTACTCTGTTTTGGGTTCTGAATGATTCAGTTGTATAGGTATTCAGCTCTTGCCTTAGGTTTGGGAAGTTTTCATCTAATATTTCTTTGAATAACTTTCCTAATCCTCTCATACTGTTTTCAGCTCCTTCATGGACTCCCTGGATTCTTAGGTTTCATTTTCTCATTTTGTCAGAAATCTTTTGAAAATCTTATTTGATACTGTCTCATCATCCTCTATATCTTGGTTCATGAGTAACTAATATCTTATACTTTTTTTTCTGTTTCAGCAATCCTATTTTCAGTTTCATCTATCCTTGATACTGGATGCTACCATAATCCTTGCATCTCTATGATCACTGCTTTTTTTGTTTTTTGTTTTGGTTTTTAGGTTTTCAAGTTCCCTGAAGAACTTCTCCTCCAAATGGGATACCTTTTTACCCTGTGAATCAATAGATTTCAATGGTGGTGTCTTTGAGGTTTTTTAGCATATTTATAAACAACATTTGGAATTCTCCTTCAGGCATCTCAAGAAATCCAGTTTCCCTGATGTTATCTATTGAGGTGCTTTGGTCTATAAGATCTTCCCATCCAGCATGTCTTTTCATGTTTCGTATATTTTTCTGCTGAGGTTTGCCCACTGCTTGGTCTGGGTGCAAGGTCCCACCTCCTCTATGTATAAAAAATTTCTCCCTCTGGCCTTCCCTTGAGTTGAGTGTTGATGAATTGCTGGCACTTCTTTCTCTCTCCCCCACCCCATAGTTTGCAGCCTCAGTTCTGAGAGCCTAGCTTCTGCTACAACCTCTGCATTCAGCACTACCCCCTCACTTTCTCTCTGTCCCCTGCATTTCTAGCCCCCAATTGGTCCACAGCCTAAATCATGTGTCTTAGGCTCCCCAGATTGTGGTGCTACTACTCCATATCACGAGCCCCACCAGGCCCCAGATGCACCTTTTTCCGAACTAGCTCTCCTAGGCTCAGGGAACCAGCAGTGCCTGTTGCTGTTCACTGTGCCTCGACTCACCACCCCTCAGTTTCCCTCTCTCTAGCTTGTGGTTCCAATGGCACTGGGGTCCAGGGTGGTGACCATCTCTCCTGGAGCAGGGGAGGAACCACCACTCATATACTCACAGATCCTCAGTCAGCTTGTTCTCCACAGAGTCCTAGAGACCTCCGCTTTGAACGCCTTCCCTCCTACCAGCCAAGACCATCTGAGAAGGCCCAGCCCCATTTTCCTCAGCTGAGCGTCTTTGCCTGGCACCCCACAGTACCTCCTTCCTGCCTCTTGCTGTCTGTGAAAGCTGTGCTGGCCCATTGTTCAGCTGTGTCCCTGCTGGTGCCTCTGCGCATAGTCCAATTTTCATTGTCCTCTGGTATGAAATTTCCTACTCGATGATGACAGCACTATTTTGAGATTTCTCAGTTCCACCATGTGAAAAGGGATTTTCCTTGTACTCTGTTTGCTGAGGGCTGGGATTTAGCTCAGTTGGTAGAGAGCCTCTCTACAGTCTCTGAGGCCCTGTGTTTGATTCCCAGCACCACAAAAATGGGAAAAGGACGTCGCAATCCACTCCCGAGGCAATCCCGAAGGCGTCAGCCATTGAAAACCCTATGAGGGTCGCTATGAGTCGGATACCGACTCGACAGCACCTAACAGCAACAACAACTGTTTGCTGAAAGCTGGCAGGTCTGGGGAAAAGGTTTCTATGCAGTGTCGCTACAGTGGGGATGTTGGTGGGATGTCTTCACTGCTCTCTCAGGCTGTACCAGGTTTCAGGGTATGCTTGACAATGCACCTTGTGGGGTGCACCACTAGTGTTGCACTAGCAGGGTGGTGGCATGTCACCTCCTGTTGTTCTGAGGCCTGTGCTCCCCCGCATAGCTCACATGCACCAAGGTTTCGCCTCAGAGAGTGCAACCCAAATGGTGGCCACAGATGGCAGCAGGTTGAGGCTCTGATGCCATCCTCTCTGGTGTGTCCTGACTTCGGAGCTCAGTCATTTATACCATGCTGCAGTGGGTAGGATGATGGTGTGTCACTCTCAGCAGATCTGAGGCCTGCCCTCTCGTGTAGAACTCACACCACACTGTACTCCTATCACAAACTGCACAACCAGGACTCCCACGGCAGGGGCAGGGATATCACGGATTGTGTTGCCGGCACCAGTTGTGCTTCTTGTCCCCGGGGCTCACTCACCAGACTCTCTCCATGAAAAGTGTTGCCAATGTCTTGTCAGCAGGATACAATCAGGTTGCCAGGGTCGTGCTCTGCAGCGGATCCAAGCTTTAGGCTCCCATGTGGAATTTTCCTTTCACCGTATAGTCTCTGTGTTCTGTGGTCAGGATGATGAGGGATCATCTGAAGGACTTTTTCGCGTGCATTTCTACAACTTATTTTCTATAGGAATTCTTTTTTATTAAAAAATTATAACTAATTCATAAAAACATGAAAATTGTGCATATTAATGGAGTACCATGTAATCCCCCTTGGGGCTGGGATTTAGCTCAGTTGGTAGAGCACTGCGCTGCAGTCTCTGAGGTCCCGAGTTCAATTCCCAGCACTGCAAAAAATGGGAGAAGGACCTGGCAATCCACTCCCAAGGCAATCCCGAAACAGTCAGCCATTGAAAACCCTATGAGGGTCGCTATGAGTCGGATACCAACTCGACAGCACCTAACAACAACAACAACATGTAACCCCCCCCCTTTTTTTTTGGTTATTGTGTAGTTGAACCCAGGGCTGCACATCTGCTTTGCAAGCACTCTAACACTGAGCTGCACTCCCCTTTTTTATTTTGAGACAGAATCTTGCGAAGTTACACAGGCTGCCTCTGGCCTTGAACTTGTGATCCTCCTGCCTCTGTCTCCCAAGTCACTGGGATTACAAGTGTGCACCACTGTGCCTGACCCATGTAATATTTTCATGCATGTTTACATTGTGTCAGAAGAAGGATGTGGCAATCCATTCCCAAAGCAACCCCCAAACAATCAACCATTAAAAACCCTATAAGGGCCCCTTTGAGTTGGATATGACTCGATGGCACCTAACAACAACAACATACAGTGTGTAATGTTTAAATCAGGTTAAATATATGTCCTCAAACATTGATCATTTCGTTATGGTGAACACTTTCCTGTTCCTTCCTTCTAGCTTGTTGAAATGCACAGTACATTATCGTTATCTGTATTTATAGGAACTCTTTACAGCCTAGTCTTAGAGGATATCTCTTTAAAGACTCACATATGTTTCTGCCAGATGCCTCAACCAATGAGGGGCCAATTTTCTGCTTGTAGTTTTTTAGACCACATAAGTAAAATGAATTCTAGCCCCAAACTCACAAGAGGGAGAGTGTATGGTTAAGATTCTCATAGACGGTAACTTTTTCCCCCCTTGTTTCCTTCCCTTTCCAGTCAGAGTTCAGGCAGGCTTTTCTCAGATCATGTTTGGGGGATTCTCTTTACACAGAATTGGCCAATTTGCTTCCTACCTTTCTCAGGCTCAGCCCTTCTTTCCTGCTTTTCTAATGTGGTACATTAAAGCCCTAGCTTTGGGTTGACCAGATGTCCCCAGGGAAATGCTGGCTTTGGGGCCAGCTCATTCCCTTCTCTGGAGTTGCATTTCTCGCCCTATCTGACCTCTGAAAGTTTTCTTTACTTTCCCACAAGCCTGGTCAGCCATTAAAAAGTATTTCAAATTGTTCACCCAGCCATTTTAGGTGTCTTATATTGGGAAAGTAAGCCCAGAAATTAGCCATATGGCCTCATTTTATTTATTCTTCATTACTTCAGTTAGTCATGCAACAAACATTTCCTTGAGTACCTACTAGGCGCCAAGAGCTGGGTGAGGCAAAGGAGGTAGAGAGATCCATAAGACAGAGTCCCGACTGTCTGGAGTTGACCAGGAAATGTTGTTGTTGTTGTTGTTGTTAGGTGCCGTCGAGTCGGTATCCGACTCATAGCGACACTTATAGGGTTTTCAATGGCTGAGTGCTTCGGGATTGCCTTGGGAGTGGATTGCCAGGGCCTTCTCCCATTTTTGCGATGCTGGGAATTGAACTCGGGGCCTCAGAGACTGCAGGACAGCGCTATACCCACTGAGCTAAATCCCAGCCCCGGACCAGGAAATAAGAGCTCTTAAAAAGTGACCGAATGGTTCTTGGAGAAATAACTCAAATTATACAAATACAGAATTACTGCCATTTAGTAAGCTCCTCTGCCCTGCTAGGCACTGCACTAAGCACTCTCTATATATCAGCTCATTGACTGCTTTCACCAGCCCCAGGAGGAAGGCACTGGGGAGGAATGTGGCACAGAGAGGTTAAGTTACTTGCCTTAGGCCACACAGTTGTGAGATGATCAAAGCATGATTGGAAGCCAAGGCACCAGGCTCAGGCATGGGGCCTCAGCCTCTGCACTAAGGGATGGCTCCCCACCTTCCGTAGAAGACAGGCCTCCCTCACCCAGTCCTTACCTCTCCCATCACCACCTGGCCCACGAGTGACCTCTAGCCCTGCCATGCCATCTGTACCAGACCCACGCTGGGGTGGCTTCCTTCGCAGTCTATCCTTAGAAAGCCTTCCTCCTTGCCAAGAAGAGGCTCTGGGAGAAGGTATGGCACGGGCAGTCTCATTAATATTCTTTCCTTCTGTCACTTTGGCAGGGAACAGTGAGGCATGAGGGGAAGGAGTTGGGTACCCAGCAAGAGGAGGGCGCGTGTAGCGTTAGAACAGGTGCTGGGAAACTGCTTTTGCTGGAAAGCGTTGACTCCTCACTTGGGCTCACAAGGTAACTGAAGGTGAAGAGGGACTCCGCTCCCTCGCCCAACGACTTTGTCCCTCTTTTGTTCTATTTCTGCCTTTTAACCTTTCCCCTTGAGTCGTTCCTTCCTGTAGTTACCCTGGATTGAATGGGGCTGATCCATACACTTCTCTATATCAAGGTACAGAAACTGCCCCCAAGCAGTGGCGAGCTTAGAAAGGACATGTTGTTGTTGTTGTTAGGTGCCGTCGAGTCGGTATCCGACTCATAGCGACCCTCTGTACAACAGGGGAAACACTATTGTCAGTGCTTCTCTGCTGTTCATAGGGTTTTTACCACCCCCAAAATGAGGACCGTTATTTATGATGTCGAGGCTGCACCCTGGTGTAGAAGTAGCCACCTCCCTGGCTTCCTAGGGGGCTTCAGATAAGTCAGAAAAGACAAGGCTCTTCCTTGGGAACTTGGGACATTCTTCTCGCTCTGAGGAATCTGGGGGCTCTGCCGGAACTAGACTGTTCCCCTCAAGCAATTAGGACTTCTTGGGACCACCTTATAGAACCAGACCTGAGGTAATGTTCAAGCAGCCCAGACCCTGACCAAGATGGCTTAATGACACAGACCTCTTGCCCCTGCCCTGATTCTTTCTCTGTGTAAACCTAAAGCTCATGTCAGTAACCCACAGATGGAGTTGGGGGCACTGGACCCCCTTTTCTGTTCCTCTTCCCAAGGTGCACATTGATGAACCCTCCTTCCCCTGCTCTTCACCGATGCTCGCCTCTTTAATTGTTGCATTGCATCAGGAGGCTGAGCCCCATCCATTGGACTCTGCCCTAAAACCCCACTCACAGCATTGTTCATGACGGTGACCTTCAGCTCAGCCAAGGGGTGAGTATGGGTACAGGGGACCCCAAAAGATGGGGACAGATGTCCTGGAAAGGATGAAGGCTGAGGAGGCTGGATACTGCCCATCAGGAAGGCCACCTCCCAGCAGGGCTGACCCCTTTGGGCCTCCAGTGGGGGGTGGGAGGGTGTTCTAAACAACAGGGCGGACCGGTCAGGTGTTATTCACACACACGTGTGCACCCCGCCGGTGGCCCGCGTCCTCTCTCGGTCTCCAGCACGCTAAGCTCAGAGCCGATCACATGGCTACAGAACGGCAGATCGCGGGCATCCACAGCTAAACAGTTTTCAATTACATGCGTCGCATCGAATACAGGCTCCTTGCGAGTCAAGCATTAAAGATGCGTATTAGGGAGCAAGAGTGAAATTACTTCCTCTCTCCCAGCCCTTCCCATCCCACACCAAGGCAGCCTCTGTGAGCAGCGTGGCCTGTGACCTGCCAGCAGGTCCTCCAGAGCACGTGCATCTGTGCTCCTGCGGAACAAGCCACCACAGGCCCACGTGCACTGTGACCTCTCCCCTCCCGCCCTTGCTTTGGCACTCACAGGCCTGGTTGTTGTTGTTGTTAGGTGCCGTCGAGTCGGTATCCGACTCATAGCGACCCTCTGTACAACAGGGGAAACACTATTGTCAGTGCTTCTCTGCTGTGCATAGGTTTTTCAATGGCAGACTGATTTTTGGGAGGGGTTTGCCAGGTCCTTCTCCCAAGCCTACAGCTTCTGGTGTTCCCAGGTGGTCTCCCATCCAGGTACTAACCAGGCCTGACCCTGCTTAGCTTCCGAGATCTGACGGGATCGGATGACACAGGGCTACCGCTGCAGGTGTCACAGGCCTGGAGGGACCCCCATTCTCCCCGTCCCAAACCCTCCCCAGTTCAGCAGTGGTCCTGAGCAGGGTACCTATGCCCTCCATCCCCAATTCCCCTTCTGCTAAGAGGGTAAGCAGGGGGACAGGGTAGGGGCTAGGAGGAAGGAGGCTGGGGGAGGTGGGGGTCCCCAGAAGGGAGGGAGAGAAATCACTGGACCGGGGAGTAACTGTATTTTCCAGGGGACAGAGCCCCCTCCTTCCTCCTCATCCACTTCCTCTTCCTCTTCCCATTTGCCCGCCCCCTCCCGCCTATCAGGGGCTGGGCTCGCATCTCCTGCTCTGAGATGGACCCCTGAGTGGAGGTCTCGGCTTGCTCTGAAGGCCTCTCATGTCTGCATTTAATGAAGTTTAATTATCTTCCCAGATTCAATGAATAATTATAAATCTTTTCAAGATGCAATCACACGGGTTCATGCTTCATTAACAGTGGAAAATCAATTGTAATTCCCGTAATTCCTCTCTTCTGGAGATCCGTCTGGTGGGACGCGCGCTCCCCTCCTCACCTCGCTGTGTCTCCCCCAGGCAGGACATGGGATGCGGGGCTTTCTCCTTCAAATCGATGAGCCTTGTAAGGGGGGAGGGCAAGGCACAGGTGGGGAAGGGGGAGGGGAGGCAGGGACCCACAGTCCAGGGGGGCAGAGAGCTGGCAGGGGAGGGCTGGGGACAGGAAGGGAGGGTCTCTCCCAGGCCACCAGAAAGCAGAGTGTTCCTTAGCCTTTCTAGGGGGGCACAGACCTCTCTGAAAACCCAGTAAAAGCTACTGACACCCCTAGAAAAAACTCCCAACATCTTGCTGACATTCAAGGGGTTGCATTCTGAGATCTTTCCCCACCTCCCTGGCTTCCTAGGGGGTCTCAGATAAGTCAGAAAAGACAAGGCTCCTCCTTGGGAACTTGGGACATCCTTTTCACTCTGAGGATTTCGGGGGCTCTGCTGGGAGCTGAGTGCTACCTGGAGCTGGGCTTCAAAATATATGGTACTTGAAGCCGGGTGCAGTGGAGCACACCTGTAATCCCAGCGGCTTGGGAGGTGGAGGCAGGAGGATCAAAAGTTGGAGACCAGAGGCAGTCTGTGTAACTTAGCGAGACCCTGTCTCAAAAAGTAAAAAAAAAAAAAAAAAAAAAAAAAATGGGCTGGAGACGGCAGCTCAGTGGTCCAGTACTTGCAAAGCATGCAAGCACAAGGCCTTGAGTTCAACCCCCAGTATCATAAAGAGAGAGAGAGAGAGAGAGAGAGAGATAGTGCCTGGGGTGTTTCAGATGGCAGAGCGCCCTGGTCCAGGATGGCGCTGCCGGAGTCCTGACGCTCTAGCTGCCAACAGCCGCTCTGACCAGCGTGGCCTCGCTGTGGCCAAAGCCTGCGTCTTGGCTCTCAGAGACGGCAAGGTGCCCGAGTTTATGTAGTGGCATGGGGAGGGGGGAGGGGACATCCAGGACTTCAGGGGCCACAAGGGCACAGGGAGGTCCTCACCCAGTTAGCCAGACCAGTGGGGACAGCGAAGGAAAGGCAGGCATCTGGGCAGTATGGAGCAAACAGAGGGCAGCCACCCCATAACGCTGCTGCCGGCTCAGCTTCTTCCCCTGGTTCAGCTCTGAGCCACACACGTCGCGGCTCAGTGGAACTTCCTGAGCAGTACAGGGGTCGGGGCCATGAGCGGCGCTTTCAGTTCAAATTAAAGCCAAGGAAAAGTGAGCATTCAGTTCCTCCGCTGCATCAGCCACATTTCCAAGGCTCAGCAGCTGCACGTGGCTAGAGGCTTGTGTCCTAGACAACACAGACGTAGAACATTTCCATCATGGCGGAAAACTCTACCAGACAAGCTAGGGTCCCCATGCTTGGTTGAGCCCACCCTGTCTCACCAAGTATCCTTGTTGTTGTTGTTGGGTCCAACTAGCCGGGTCTGACTCACAGTGACCCTATGTACAACAGATGAAACACTCCTGGATACCACGCCATGCCTGGCACTGTCAGTGCTTCTCTGCTACTCACAGGGTTTTCAGTGGTGGATTGTTTGGGGAGTGGGCTGCCAGGTCCTTTTCCCAAGCCTACAGCATCTGGTCTCCAATGTGAGGACTCACCAGGCCAACCCTGCTTAGCTTCCAATATCAAATGGGATTGGATGCCAGGGTGGTGTGGCTGTAGACTAATGCAAGGTGTCCCCAGACTGTGCTAAACATCGGAGTGGCCAGTATCAGTTTGCTATGACTGCCATGGCCTGCAGCCGTAGCCCTGTGGCGTCCGATCCTGTCAGATCTCGGAAGCTAAGCAGGATCGGGCCTGTTTAGTACTTGGATGGGAGACCACCTGGGAATACCAGGTGCTGTAAGCTTGGGAGAAGGACCCAGCAACCCACTCCCAAAAATCAATCCGCCGTTGAAAACCCTATGCACAGCAGAGAAGCACTGACAATAGTGTTTCCCCTGTTGTATGCAGGGTCACTACGAGTCGGATACCGACTCGACGATACCTAACAACAACCACAATTTCTACCCAGGACCTAATTTCTACCCAGAACCCTACAGGCAACATTCAGTGTTATGATTTGGCTCATACATGTCTCTGAAAGGCTCTTGTATGGAAGGCTTAGCCCCCAGCCTGTGGTGCTAATGGGAGATGGTGGAACCTCTAGGAGGCGGGGCCTAGCGGGAGGAAGTTAGGTCATAGGGCACGGCCTCCGAGGGGATACTGGGCCCTGGCCCCTGCCTCCTTCTCTGCTTCTGGCAGCCGTGAGGTGAGCAGCTTTGACCCATCATGTGCTCCCACCTTGATGTCCTGCCTTTCCACAGGCCCAGAAGCAGTGGAGCCAACGGACCATGGACTAAAACCTTCAAAACCACGATCCAAAACGAACCTTTCCTCCTTATAAGTTGTTTCCCTCTGGTATCTTGTCACAGTGGTGGAAAACTGACTGACACGTGCAGGTTTCCATGCGCGGCCTCTGTAGTTCAGGGACTAGCATTAGAAGGTGGAATCGTACATTTGGTGTCTTACACCAGGGGGCAAGGAGTGGCCTTCCTCCAGGCTCCTTGCCTCTCTGCCCTACCTGCTGTTACCCTGCTCCCCCTCCCCCACTTCTGGACCTTGACATGAAGTACGGCACTACCTCTCTTTAGCTGTGTGACATTAGACAAGTCACCTAACGTCTCTGGTCTTCATTATTCTCATCTGTGAAGGGGCAATAACAGTCCCTCCCTGGAAGTTGTCATGAGGGGTAAGTGGGATTGTATGGTACAAAGTCCTCCTTCAGCCCAGTCTCTGCACACAGGCAGGACCCCCGAAATGGTACTGCTGTGGCCATGGTGCCCCCACTGCCTCTTCTCTGCCCTTTCATCCCCATAGCAGGTGCCCTATGGGTTAACAGGAGGGAGCTCTGCGCTCTGGCTAGAACTTCCAGCATGGTGGTTGCGGATTGATCAGATTCTCTCTCTGGTCCAAGCTTCTCCCTCTGGTGGCTCCATAAAGCAGGAGACAATGAGAGAACTTGGTGATATTTTGGGGGAAGGATGAAGGTCAGAGCTCCTGGGCCATTGTGGGTCCATGACATGGCTGAGGTCCCCAAGGAAGAACAAAGGCAGCCCTGGCTGGCTTGACAGTAAGTCGAAAGGACAGATTCAACCGGATCCATCTCTCGCTTGCTAAGAAAAAAACAGGACCACGTGATCCTTCCTCTCTACCTGGCCAAAGCCTGCCGGTCTTTAGAGTTCCCCTGAGGAGCTGCCTCCTGCAGGAAGCCCTCCTTGACTACCCTAGCTCATCTTGGGGGGTTAATGGATTTATTTGGCTTCTCTTAATTAGCAGCACAGTTACCACCCCACAATGCCATTCTGTCATGGGTCTGCTCAAGCTGTGGGCCACTAATAATCCCCCATGGACCAGCCCTTGTGAGTGATTTGCTTTAAAAAAGAAAAAGGATTAAGTAGAGTAGATTGAATGTTCTCTCTCTAATAAGGTCACTGTTGCTCATTCCGTGTGCTTCCTCAAAGGCAAGAAGGGCGTACGTTATGTCTGGGAAGGGCATGGCCTCCAGGGCTGTCTCATCACCGCGGCAACCCGACGGTCATCCATGGTCAGGGCAATTATGAGCGATTGTGGGGCGTGTGCATCACGATTTTACAGCTGCATCTATTTCCTTTTCCACGCTGGATTCTATTAAACTGTGGGTGAGCTTGGATGGGGCAATTACTGAGCTGTTTATAATGAGGAGAGTTAACCCCTCGGCAGCCTTTTCTCATGTCCCCAGCACTGCGATCTGAGCTCTCCATGCGTGACGATCTTCTCAGTCTTTCCACAAGCCCACACATGGGTCCTATCATTCTCCATGTTTTAGAGAGAAAAGCTGAAGCTCAGAGACATTGAGTAATTTGCGCTGGGTCACACAGCCAACTAGGCAGGTGAGAGAGGATTTGAACCCGGGTTTATCTGAGTCTAGAGATTACATTTTAGAATTCTTGCAAGATGTATGCTGCATGGCCTTGCACCCGCCCGTTCACCCATGTTTGGGAGCTGGGCCTGTGCTGGGGAGCCAGGAATATCAAAAGCCAGACCCTGGGGACCATGCTCCCCAAGGAAAGTTGCCATGTGACTCTCTCCTCCTCCCATCCTCTCTCCCTACTCAAGGACACGGTCTCTCCTCTCACTCGGACATCATCAATTTCCCCTCTCCACTGGTCATTCCTGACACCGTAAAGCACGCCATTATGTCTCCAGTTTAAGAATGGAATTGTCTCTCAATCGCAGGTCTCCCGTTCACACCACCCCATCACTCCCTTTCACAGCTACCCCGTCGAGACCGTTACCCTGCTGGGTGCCTCCGGTTCCTTTGCTCACAGGCTCTTTATAGCTCAGGCTGGGCCCAAATTCACCATTCTCCTGCCTCTGCCTCCCATGTGCTGGGATTACAGGTGTGCACACCAGACTTGGCTCCCTGCTTTCTTTCTTTTTTTTTTTTTTTTTTTTTTTTTTTTTGCGGTACTGGGGGTTGAACCCAGGGCTTCGTGCCTGCATGCTCTGCAAGTGCTGGACTACTGAGCTGCACCCTCAGCCCATTTTTTTACTTTTTGAGACAGGGTCTCGCTAAATTAGGCAGACTGCCTCTGGTCTCAGACTTGCGATCCTCCTGCCTCTGCCTCCCAAACCACTGGGATTACAGGCGTGCGCCACCCCGCCTGGCAGCTCCCTGCTTTCTCGAACCCACCCAGTCTGGCTTGCACTCCCTTGGCGCCATCAAAACTGTCCTGGTCAGGGTCACCCACGACCTCCTCCTTGCTATTCCGTGCCCCCTCCTTGGTCCTCTTTGTACTTGATTTATCCAGCCCAGGGATGGCAGCCGCATCCTTCCAGATGCCCAGGCCAAAATTTTCTGGAACGATCTTGGCTTCTCTTTGGCCTTCATCCTCTGCATCTAAGCTGTTGGCACATCTTAGCGGCTCCGCTTTCGAAGGATGCTCAGGCCCTGGCCACTTCTTATTATGTCCACAACTGCAGCCTTCGCACATATGTGACCTTTCTCCTGGTTTATGGCCAAGGCTTCCTAACCGCTCTCTGCTCTGCCCTCGCCCCCGTCACTGTACTCTCTGCCTCACAGCCAGAGGGATCCTGTTGAACATAAATCAAATCATGTGACTTCTCTCCCACAAACTCTCAGCCGGCTCCTCATCCCACTCAGAATGAAAACCCAATTTTACTGCGGTCTGTGAGGCTTCACATGCTCTCACTTCTCCCTTTGTCTCTGAATGCACTTTTCCCCTACTTTTTGTTGTGTTTTTGCACATCTGCTTCTTTGCTGCTTCTCAAACACCCTAGGCAGGCTCCTGCCCCAGGGCCTTTGCACTTGCTGTGCCTGCTATTCTCTTTCTCCAGAAACCCACATGGCCTGAGTTCTCTCCCTTTCTTCAGATCTTTACCCAATGTCCTTCATCAGGAAAGCCCTCCCTGGCTTCTTTCTAAAATGTCACCTCCTCCACTCCCATTGCTGGCATCCCTCTTTCTTCTGTGCTCTGTTTTTCTCCTTAGCATTTGTGTCTAACACAATATGCATTTTATTTATTTATAAATTTATCTGAGTCTCCCACTGGACTATCAGCCCATGAAGGCAGAGACTTTTGTGGTTTTTATCCCCCTACTGCTGTATCCTAAGTCCCTGGGACACAATGCTCAAAAAGTATTTGCTGAATGAATGAATGAATCTCCTTCCTGCCTAGGCTGAATAGATCCAAATCACTCATCCCTTCCATGCCACCCAGGGATGGAGGGTGTGGAGGGGCCCCAGGCACGTGGGTCCCTAGTACAAGGGGACTCTCCATTTTCCCAGTGAGAATGATGTTTCCATGCCATTGGAAAGGGTCGTCAAATATTTACTTAGAATATTTAATTTATTAGTTTAATCACAGGTATCTATTTAAAAGCATACATCTAAAATAAGTTTCGCTAATTTAGAAACGCAGATTTTTCCACTCAGGGCTTTTCATGAAATTATTTTCTTTGGCCACTTTCCAGAACTTTCCCTGTCAGTTCTAGCCTGTTGACAGTCTACCAGAAAGGTACTAACACCACCCTCCATCCTGCTTATGAGTATGCTGCTGCCTGAGGCCTGGAGGAGCTGCAGAACTTTCTGGAAGATCCTTCTGTCCACAAACAGAAGTGGCATCAAAGTTTCAACCCAGTGATGCCCCCTAAATCCACACTTTTAGCCACTGCATCCCAGCACTGAGCTGAAGCCCACATGGGACCTGGCAAGGCTTCAGGGGCTGTGGTCCCCCAAGCTGGTTTGTGTGTGCTTCCATCAAGGAAGAGGACACGTGGGTTTTCTTGGATTCTCAAAAGGGTCTGTGGTTGTTGTTAGGTGCCATCGAGTCAGGTCCAACTCATACTGACCCAATGTATAAGAGAACAAAACACTCCCCCATGCTGTGCCACGTCCGGCACTATGTTAGTGCTTCTCTGCTGTTCATAGGGTTTTCCATGGCTGATCGTTTTTTGGGAGTAGGCTGCTGGGTCCTTCTTCCAAGCCTACAGGACTGGTGTTCCCTGGTGGTCTCTCATCCAAGTATTAACCAGGCCCGGCCCTGCTTAGCTTCTGAGATCTGACGGGATCAGATTCCAGGGTGGCATGGCTACAGGGCCAAAGGGTCTAAAAGCCCCCAAATTACGTGTCACTATTCCCCATGCCATTGATTGGATGGTTAGATCTGATGGAGGTCGGGGTGAGCTTAACAAAGGGAAGCATGCACGTTTGTGCGTGTGTTTGTACGTGGGCTGGGATGGAGGGAAGAGCAGGCACTTGCTCTGTCCATCATCTTCCTGCCCCACACTCTGAGTCCCCCGCCATCCTGCTCTCCCACGTCCACCGCCATGGCCATCCCAGGGGCGGCCGGGTCCACGCGTGGGCTCCATGTGCCACGGAGCAGCCTCACCAGCAGCTCCCACGCCGTGTTCCATTTCTCTCCTGCCCATCAGCCAGGCGTCCCCGGGGCCGGCTCTCCACGGCTGTTTTATGGACGGTGTCAGCTCCCCGCTCCACTCTCCGGCCTGATGTAGTTATTAGGAACAGCTACAAGAAGAGACAAAACACCGATGAGCATGGGGGGCCCTGGGGTCCCAGAGGCAGCTGCTGAGAGCTTGTAATCCCTCACTCCTCATGTCACCGAAACAGACTCAGCTCCTGCCATCACTTCCCATTTAGAACTGCATAATAATTAGCATGCATATTTGGAAACAATTAAAAATAAGCTGCCAGCATGTGGCTAATTCTGCTTAGGCTGCACTGATCATATTAATCCAGGAGGGCGGGGGAGGGTAAAGTCATCAAGGCCCAGGTGGCTCCAGCCTTGGCTGCTGGTCTTTATCCGAGCCACCCTGGCCCCGGCTCCAAATGGACGCTCCTGTGGCATCCATAGGAGGGCCTTTGGCCACCTCATCCGCACGCCCATGCTCTGTGGTACCCAAGAGTTGCATCCCTGTACATGGAGAAGACACCCTCCACCCGCCTTGGCTGGCTCCCCTGCTCCTGAACCCCCTAGGCTTCTTTCTGCCGTGGCAGGTGACTTCCAGGACCTCATACACATGAGATCTGTGCTTTGTGAGCTGGTGCCACCCACACGCCAGTCCAGGCTCTGCCTCCTATTGCTGGGTGACCTTGGCCGAGTTCGTTCCTTCTTTTCCACCTGTCTAGATATGGCAGTCTCAGCCTGAGCCTCAGAGCAGCTTTCAATTCCAGCTCTGCCCTTACTGGCGCTATGGTTGCGAGTAAGCCTCAGTTTCTCCATCTGCAAAATGGGCACAGCAGTACCTACCTTCTATAGTTGGAATGAGAAAATGCATGCAAAGCATCTAGTGGGCTGCAGGCTCAAGGCGAGAGTTCTGGAAACACTGGAAGTGATCGTTGCACCGTGAGCAGTGGGCTTCCCACTGGACTATGCAACAGTCCCTCCACACACAGAGCCTGGTCTCCTACAGTCCTTTCTCCAAGCTCTGTCCTTGGCAGTGAGCTCTGGGTGGGCAGGGGCCGGCCCTGGAGGAATTTTGTCACCCGCTGTGCCTACCCCCTGCCTGGGTCAACACTCAATGCCTACTTATCCAGTGCTTGCCTGATTATTGCAAAACAAACCACTGGACGCTTTGCTCTGCTTCCCCTTCCTCCCAACAGCTGGCAGCAGCCCGGCAGCCAGAGGACCCTGGTGAAATAGAAATCAACCCGTGTTTCCCCCATGCTTGGACCCCTCCTGGGTGCCCATTTTAGAGCGAATGCTGCCACAATTGCTCATGTGGTTCCCACGTGAGTTTCCCAGTGTGGCTGCAGTTGCAACTTCCCCCAAAAGCCGTAAAACAACAGAAAATCCCCATCTCCACCACCACCACCAGGCTGGCTCAAGGTGTTAGCAGGGCCCCAGCCCTTCCTCGGGGCAGAATCCTTCCTGCGCTTCCCACTTCTAGAGGCCAACACGTCCCTAGGCTTACGGTCACGCCTGTGTGTTTCCATGGCCACCTCCTCTCTGTGGCTGTCTTCTCTGGTCTGTCTTGACTGTCCTTCTGCCTCTCTCTTAGAAGGACGCTTACCCTTGGACTTGGGTCCACTCAGGTGACCCAGGATGATTTCTGCATCCCAAGATCCTTAAGGTAATCACATGTAGGGAGAAATTGGTAGGAAATTGGCAAAAACCCCCAAACGGGGAAAACGGCTAAATCTAAGGAAAATGAAAGTAACTTGGTTGGACATTTGTACAAAACCCTTCACAAATCCCCCGAACCTGATTGGACAATGGGACTCAAAGCTAATTGGCTCAGGCCATTCCATGGGAGAGCTATATAAGGAGCTGCACTGCGGCACCTCCATTCTTTTCTCTTTTTTCGCCCGGACCTTAGACAACCAACAAGGAAAGACCCTTTTTTTGACCAGACCTTTTGTGAAGAAAGAATGCTCTCCCACCACGACCATCAACAAGGAAAGAACTCACTCTCCACCGAGACCACCAACATGGAAGCATCTGCCCTTGAGACTGTATAGGAGCTGCTAGCACTTAAACCTGTACGCTTTGGGTTTTCTTGCCGCCCTGATAAAGAGCAGAGAAATAAAGAGCTGTGTTTGTCCCCGAAAGGCAAAGGCACCCAAGGCTTTTCCTTTCTCCCGTCTCTGCCTGGGTCTTGGGGCTGCAGGAGTCCGCGTGCCCTCACCCCAGGGTCCCGAGTGAATTGTGTTTAGTGTCTGTGTGCGTGGCAGTGCCACCTGTCCGAACATCCAGGCAGGACCGGGAGGCACATGCCCCACAATCACATCTGCAAAGTCCTTTCTCCAAATATGGTCATGATCACTACTTCCAAGAGTTAGGGTTGTGGCTCTACGTTTTTGAGGGGCCACCACTGAGCCCACAATGGTCTCATAGAGACTCTGCGCCTTCCCCCTCCTTGCCACTCCCTTGCTCGGTTGGGCCCCAGCGGGCCCCTGGCCACTCCTTGCAAAATACCCCTCGGCTCTGTCTTCCTTCACAGACCCACACCAGGCCCTTCTTTCTTTCGTGTCTTTGTTCGGACGTCATCATTCGGTGAGGATGATTCTGGCTGCCCTCTTGAGACCCTATTGCCGTTCCTCCCCCTTCCCTCCTTTATTTTTTCTCCCCACAATGACTGCCTTTAACGTAGATCACTTTGTCTATTTATTGTTTCCCGGCCCCAGTGGACTGAAACTCCACAGGGCAGGGCTTTGGTCTATTTTGTTCGTTGACACATCCACGGGGTCTAAAATAGTGCCTAACATGCAGATCCTCAAAAAGCATTTGTTAAGTAACTGAATGAATGAGGGTCTTGTGCTGTGCTGGGATACGGTTGTAGCCAAGGAAACACAGCGCGGAGCCCTCAGAGCTGACTGTGTGGGGCAGAGGAGGTGGCCGTGGGTGTCTGTTCTGCTCTCCTCTCCCACAGAGGACAGGAGCCGTGCTGAAGACATGCCCAGGCTGAGGGTGCAGACACCGGCTTTCAGCTCCTTTCGGAAACCCGTTAAATCAGGTAAAGTGTTGCACGCCTGTAATCCAGCGACTTGGGAGGCTGAGGAAGGAGGATCATAAGTTCAAGCCAGAGATGGTCTGCATAACTTAGTGAGACACTGTCTCCAGATAAAAAAGAAAAAAAAAGGGGAGCTGGGAGGGCAGATCAGTGGTAGAGCACTTGCAAAGGATATGTTGGGAGGCCCTGGGTTCAGCCCCCCAAGTACTGGGTTTAATCCTCCAGTACCATCAAAAGACACCCTCAAAACAGAAAAACCTGTTGGGAGCCAGGCCCTGAGGCTACAGCTGGTTTTTTTGTTTGTTTGTTTGTTTGTTTGTTTGTTTTTTGTGGTACTGAGGTTGAACCCAGGGCCTCGGGCTTGCATGCTCTGCAAGTGCCGGACCACTGAGCTGCACCCTCAGCCCATTTTTTTACTTTTTGAGACAGGGTCTTGCTAAATTACACAGACTGCCTCTAGTCTCGAACTTGTGATCCTCCCGCCTCCACCTCCCGAGCCACTGGGATTATAGGCGTGCGCCACCGTGCCCGGCTGCAGCCGGGTTCTTGAGGCAGGAGGGTGATGGCCTGCCTGTCTCGCTCACAGCTCTCTACCCAGTGCCCAGCACATCGTAGGTGCTCAGCAGAGATTTGTTGAGTGAATGATTCGCCTCTGCCTTTGTCCTGAGTCTGAGATTGTGGGGCACACACCTCCCAGTCCGGCCTGGATGTTCGGACGGGCTGCGCTGCCATGCACACAGATACTAAACACAATTCACTCAGGATCCTCGGGTGAGGGGCGCGGACTCCTGCGGCCCTTGGAATGCAGGCAGAGAAGGGAGAAAGGAAAAGCCCCCGGCCCTTTTGGCTTCCAGGGACAAACACCCATGTTGGTGGCCTCGGTGGTCACGAGGAGATAGTTCTTGCTTTATTGGTGGTCAGACACCTCATCAGTAGTCCAGGCGAAAAAGGGGGGTTGTTTCCTTGTTGGTGGTCGAAGGTCCGGGTGAAAAAGGATTGAGCTGCCGCAGTGCAGCTCCTTAATAGCTCGCCCATGGAATGGCCTGAGCCAATCAGCTTTGAGTCCAATTGTCCAGTCAGGTTTGGGGGATTTGTGAAGGGTTTTGTACAAACGTCTACCAAGTTACCTTCATTTTCCCTAGATTTAGCTGTTTTCCCAGTTTTGGAGTTTTTGCAGTTTCCTCCCAATTTGTCCCTACATGAGATGACGCAGTGGATCCAGCCACAGGGAGGACCGAGCGTCAGCCTGGAATGGAAGTCGTTGGTCTGGACCCCACTGCGCCCAGGTAAAGGTGCCCCAAGGTCCCTGGCAAGCCCCTGCCCTGGGTCAGGACGGGGAGTGGGATGCCCAGAGCCTGTCTGTGTGTCATATGGCCCATGCTCCACCAGCTGCTGTCCCCTCTGGGTGTGGCTGGCCATTGTCCAGGCGAGACCTGCAGGCCTTGCCCACTCCAGCCACCCAGGCCACGGTGCAGGTGGCTTCTCTGCATGGGAAGGCGGCAGTGCACCAATCCTGCCAGGGGGCCCATCGTGGCCTCAGAACGCTCCCGATCAGGGGATGACACCGAGGTGGGAAGAAGACCCAAGAGCCCGTCATCCACAAGGGGCAGAGCTTCTCATCCAGGGACGTGCAGGTCCCTGCATCACCTGTCATCCCCTCTGCCACCTGCAGCTCCCACCTGGCCCCGATGCTGCCGCCGCTACACCAGGGTCCCCTGTGACCCACCGTCTCCTGCACTTGCCACGGGCGGCATCAGGAGCCTGTTCCGGCCCCCCAGGGAAAGGAGAGGAAACAGCCGGGGCACAGCCATGGTGTTCCCCGAGGCTGATGGCAGCGGACACATCTTGTCCCCTCCCAGGCCTGCATCAGACTTCAAGGCTCAGGAGACTGGGGCAGGTCCACACATCAAAGACAGCTGTTGCTTCATCGGTGGTCAGACGGAGAGCAGGTTCTTTTCCTTGTTGATGATTGCGACAGGAGAGCGTTTTTTCCTCATCAAAGGTCCGGGGGAGAGCAGCGGGGGAGGTGCTTCCTCATCAGTGGTCTGGGCAGGAACAGGCGAGAAGGTGCAGAAAGGGTGCCAAAAAGGCTAAAAGGCTGTGCCAAAGACACCAGGGTCCAGGCATGGAGAGCCAGTGTGGACACCCAGTCCTGTGGGCCCTGGGCAGGGCATTGCAAGCAACTGTCTCCTGTCAGCCCTTCTTGGGACCAAGTCAGTCTCAGGAAATGGATCCAAGTCCCCAGCAAGCTGCTGAGCAGTAGATAGGAGCTTGGGAGCCTCAGGTAGCTTCACCACCACCGCCTCCATCACCTGTTCTGCCCCCAAGGGCTCCGCGGAGTGAATGTGAAGGACAGGCTGCCAGCCCATGGCAGCCGGGCAGCCTTGTCAAAGGCGGTGATCGTTGGGAGAAATTTGCCGGCAGCGTAATATAAAGAGCCTTGAAGTAGAGACAGCGCCGCTGATGAGAGGCGGTTTTAAGTAGACTTTCATTGCCCAGATGGAAATGAGAACACGGGAGTTTTCTTGTCATCTGAGCCAAAGCCTTTATGTCCAAGAAGGCCAGTGTGGTATGAGGGAGATCAGTGGTGGGGACGGGGCTGGGGGACTCTGGCTGCCCACTGCCCATACAGTGGCGGGGATGGCTTCTGCCCCCTTGGGCTGGCTCCAATAACACCCTCGGAGCCACCCTCCGGCCCAGAGCCTTTTGGCCGTCCCCCTCCCTGTAGCCATCCCCACTCACCCAGCTCAGGAACAAAGGGCTGGGACATGTCGCCCATAGCAGCAGGGCACAAGGGAGGATGGACGGATTCTCTTCTGGACCCCTGTAGTTCCCATCTTTGCCTCCCTGGGGACCTTCTACTTTCCTATAGCTTGCTTTGGGGCTCCGCCTCATGGAAGAACATTGAGAAAGGGTAGGAGCACAAAGCAAAATCATTACAGCCGCCTGTCGGTCTTTTCACTGCCGCGTGCTGTGGTTTCCAGTCCCTTTTCTTTCCATTGGTGCAAATGTGGGCACCTGCCGAACCTGCTTCCTTGTGATCCCCTTTTACTACCACCTGATGGTGCATTATGAATGTTGTTCTGCGAAGCCTCCTCTTCTGTGAAGCCTCCTTGAATCCATGTCTGGCTGTTCTGTGGGGTCCCACGTGGCGTTAGCTTCATTGACTGAGAACATTCTGTACGAGGCCAGCGTCTGCAAACCTAGCGGACACACACACATAAATCCATCCTTTATGAATCACATCAGTATCTTATACCCTCAAAAATGTCTAGGTAGATAGGCACGATGCTCTGTTTATCTAGTCTGTGGGCAATCGTGAACGTGTGTGGACCTCTTATCATCAATTTGTGGTTGTTTGGGATCCGTGGACAGCTTGGTTTGGAAGGAGCTGGTGGGAGTGGTCAGTGGTGTGTGTCTGAGTTTGGGGGCGAGTGTTGGACTACAGCATGTCCCATGTGGTGACTATGCCACTTACATTAGCTGTGATTTGCTGGGTTTGCTTCCAAGTTCCCTCTCCTCTTAGCTGTAGTCTCTTTCTTAGGTTAAGGTGGTTCTTGACCTCTCCCGGCCCCTCCCTGTCCACCCTATGCATGACCTGGGTAGGTAACCCATTAACCAGCCCCTTGTAACCTGCCCACATAGACATCAGCATCGATGAGCTGGCTGGGTGGTGGAGGAGGCAGAACACAGATAAGGGCAGCCTGATGGCTGAGAGAAGCAGAAAGGATGAGAGTCCAGAGGTCCCAGAAGGGTGGGCTGAGATGGGACTAAAGTGGGGGCAGCAGGAGATCCTTTGAAATGGATGGAGACCCCCAGGTACAAATGGCCAAAGATGGAGGTGGGAAGAACTGAGTTCCAGCCTTCTTCAGTAGTTGACCACGAGCTAACAAGAACAAGGAATCTCCGTGGTGGGATTCCCCAATCTCAACTCCTTCCCAGGGAAAAAGAATCCCTTCTATGGTGGCCCCAGCAGGAATTGGCCAACAGCTGCTAAGGGGCATTCCTTAAATCAGTGAAGCCCTTTCACTCCTCTCCAATGGCTTCCATCGCTCTCGGACTCAGATAAACTCCTGATCACAGTCCCCAGGATCAGGAGATTCTGCCTCTTCTGCCTTATTCTATAGTTCTTTTTCCTCTCCTATCCTCAGCCTGGGGGCCTTTCTGCTGCTCCTGGAACACACCCTATGCTTTAGGGCACCCTATGTCCTAAAGTAGGGCTGGGATTTAGCTCAGTTGGTAGAGCGCTGCACTGCAGTCTCTGAGGTCCCGAGTTCGATGCCCAGCACCGCAAAAATGGGAGAAGGGCCTGGCAATCCACTCCCAAGGCAATCCCGAAACACTCAGCCATGGAAAACCCTATGAGGGTCGCCATGAGTCAGATGCCGACTCGATGGCACCTAACAACAATGTCCTAAAGTAGGGCCCGTGCAGTGGCTGTTCCCTTTGTCAAGAGAGTTCCTCTCCTAGACTTTTGCATGACCACATCCAGCCCATTATTCAGATGTCTTCTATCATGTTCTCTCCTCAAAGAGGCTGCTCTGGCCACCAAAGGTCCAGCTGCCCAGTCCTTTTCTGTCATATTACTTTCTGTCATATCACACTAACTGTCTCCATCACTACCTTTTCACCTTCCCAGAGGTTCTTGCTTTTTTATTTGTTTACATGTTTGTTTATATCATTTGTCTCTTTCCCCAATATAAGATCCACAAGCACTGCTGTACCCCTAGAAAAGAATCCGGCACAAAGTGGGTGCTCAATAAATACCTGTTGTATGAATGAACAAACAGCAATAGGATTCTCACTCCTGTGTGAGGCAGCCTATGGCACTCTGGGAAACTTCTGTTTGTTAGAGCAGGCTTAGATAGCAGGGAGATGATTCCTTTTGTGTACCAGGGCCAACTGATTGGTACCGGCTCCATGGAACAACACTAGGTTGAGAAAGGATATGAGGTCACAGATGACCTCTGTTGGAGAGAAGGCTGCGATTGATTAGTAATGTCTGCCATGGGCAGTAATGGAGTGTGTGCCACATACCTGCCACACTGTACTGGATTGGAGGCCTCCTGGAAATAAGACAAGCCTTCCTTAGTCTCCTTTTTTAGAGCCCCAGAAGCTGGCATAGGCTAGATGCTCTGTCATGACTGATGTTGGCTGACTGGCCAACTGGGGACTGTTCAACTTTGAGGCCCAGGCTCCTGGAGAGATAGGAGAAAACATCTAAGCCAATGGTTTTCAATTTTTCAGAAAAACCTGCAGGGTTCTTTCTTCAAAGGACATCTAACTTGAAGCCCGGTACATTAGCAGATGAAAGCAAACTGCTCTGGCCAAGGCTGGGTGTGGGACCCAAAGCCCCATCTGCCTGCCCCACTCCAGCAGAGGCATCCCCGAGACAGCCTGAAGGAAACTGATAGCTCCCCAGAACTCACTCTGAGAACCACAGGTGACAATCCTAAGGTCCAGAGACAGGCAATGACTTACCCAAGGTCCCACTGCCACCAGAGCTAAAGAGAGTGATCACCCCGGACTCCAAGCTCAGTGCTCCTTCTGCCCCATCTCCAGTCTCCCCATGGGGCCAGTGGCCCTAGCTCCAGTCCAGGCTTTGAGGCCAAGAAAAGACATCCCCCACCTCCTCGGGACTGAGGAGCTCTCTCCCCAGACCCTGGCAGGGCCCGGTGGGGGTGGCAGGCTTCTGTTCTGTTTATCCTGTCCCTGGGAGCCCCCGGGTACCACGTCAGAAAACAGCTCTGTCTCTCTGACTGTGCTTTATTAATTAAAGCGCTCCCCTCTTTGGTAGCAGCTGCTCCGAAAGAGCTCAGCGAATGTTTAATTCATTGGTTCTGAGCTGGTCCCCCTGGCTCCCCCCAACACCTCCTTCCTTCAAAGTGCTTTCCTGGGAAACCCACCCCACACGAGGGCTCTGGCTCTGCTTCCCTCTTCCCTTCACAGTGCCGTCAAGCTGCCTTCCGCACCGCCCCGCGCCACACTCCTGAAGGTGATTTATCATGCAGCCTGAGCCCAGCCTGAGAAATCTATAAGAAACGAGCCAGGCTGGGTGCACACCCGGGCTCGCCTCCCTCCGATGCTGTAAAAGGCCACGATTTGTTGAATTATTACATGAGTATTTAATGACCATCTTCCCTGGCCGTTTAGAAGCCAAAAAAAAAAAAAAAAAAAAAAAGGAAGGGATTGATTACTCAATGAGGCTGATTAGAGGGTGCGGCTCCCCGGGAGTTGGGAGGGGGGGAGGTGTGCTGCTAGGATGGGGTTGTCTCTAGGAAGGGATCCAAGGAAGCAGCCCCTGGGCCACCCCTGTCCTCTTCATGGCTGAGGTCAGTAGCATAGAAGGGCCTGGGGCTCGAGGTCCAACTGTGACTGTGGGCTCATCTCGGGCAAGGTCTCATGGAATCAGAGAAGCGTACTTCCCTTCAGTGGATGTTTGCAGACCCCCAGCTCTCCCAAGTCCCCAGGGGCTTGTCTTGTTACAGGGATATAATAGGCAGGAAGAAAGGGAATCGAGGCCTCTGTAGCCATACCCCTCCCCGCTCATCCAGGTACTTCTCAGCCACCTGTAACATGAATATCAGTGTCAACTTCCTGTGATAAAAAGACTTGGTCTGGTGGTCAGTGCTTCCCCATAGAGAACCAAATGGCATGGTTGCTAGGAGAAACACCCTGTCAGATAACCTGGTCTGTAACCTTTAGTACCTTTACAAATGGTCTAGTCTGTGGCCAGTACTCAATTTGCATATGAAGGCCACAGGTGCTTCCATGACTGGCCGAAGGAAGGACCCTCAGTCGAAGCAGGACCCTTCCTGTGTAGGCACTGCCTAGAGAGACAGTTCACACCAGGGTCTATCTAGCCCACTTGGAGGTCTGAGACTCATTCCCCGGGGAAGTAACCATTGCCCTATATCCGGGAACTCCTGGGCGTCAAGCTTCCAAACGTGATGCTGGTGTCCAACTCCTCTCCTCAGACCCCTCAACACCTGATTGGCTGTTTCCAAATCACCAAACGGCTCCTGATTGGACCGTTCAGGAGCCACCACTGATTGGTCCTTTTTACAAACCCAAATTTGCATGTTTCCCTTGATTGGCCAAGGCCCGTATGGAGTGACAATCTCTGATTGGTCCCTGGCTAGCCCCTGAAGGGGATATAAGGGCAGTGCACAGAGCAGTCAGGGTCCATTCCACTCACTGAGACAGATGAAGCAATAAAGAGCAGTGTTGAGCTTAGCACTTGGAGTTGGCGTCTTCACTGGAAGAAAGAAGCAAGGAGCCGCCGTGGGCATAAACCTCTGAGCTGTCCCCAAAGACTGGTGGAGTAGCCATGGGCATAAGCCTCCTTTCCGGGCGAGGCAGTTTTCTGGCGCTTGGCTCACCCTCACCAGACAGCGGGTCTTCAGTGGCTGGTTCCCGCTCATGGCTGGCGCGAGTCCAGTGGCAGAGCGGAGCCCCACACTCCTATGATAAAGAGAAAGGCCAATTTTACAGCCCAGACTGGCCAGCCGAGCCTGAGCAGTGGGAGAAACCCAATCCACCTGAAGATGAGGTCAAAGAGAGGGGAGGCATATCTGTCCCCTTAATGGGAGAGGGACTTAAACCCCCCCCCCAACATTTCTTCCCCATGGGGCAGTGTCCATAATCCTCTGAGCCCACAGTTCTCAGCAGTGACCATTCTACAATGTCCAGAGATGTTTCAATGTCCAGGCGTCTGTAGTTCACAGCAATGTTCAAAGTGACTTCCAGAAGTCTACATGTGTCCACATAATAATAAGATCACAGGCCTGGCACAGAATCAGAGTGTTTCGTTCTGTTGTACATAGGGTCAGACCTGACTCGACGGCACCTAACGACAGAAGTCTGCAGCTGTCTGTGGTCTACGCAGATGTTTAGTGATGTCCGCAGCCTCATTGGTGGACCTGTACAATTCCTAACCTCAATTCAGATGCATAAATGTCGGTGTTCATGGATTCTCACTACTGGACCTGCTTGCTTTCTGATTTCTATATCAGAAAACGTAACTTTCTCTTTTTACCTCTCCATCTCCCTTCTCCTCATGCCTAATTTAACTCCCTGGCCTGATTTCTCTCTCTCTCTCTCTCTCTCTCTCTCTCTCTCTCTCTCTGTCTTCCTCTGTGTCTTTCTCTCTCTTTCTCCTCTCCCTCACTCTTTCTCTCCTCTGGTCTGCTCACCTCAGGCCTATCTGCTCTTGCTCTCTTCCTTTTAATTCCAAAACACACCATCTTCTAAGTCCCCTTCTGGGTCCATTTGTAAAATCATCTATAAAGGAGACTAAGCACCAAGGTTTGCTGCGACTTCCCAGGACCCCTCCTACACAGCGTGATAACACTGGACTCCAGACCCTCATTCGCTGCTAACATGTCTTCACAACCACCCTTCCGCTAGAATCTCAGCTCCACTAGAACCCAACTTCCTGAGCTCTTGAGAAACTCGTTTGAGCTTGGCAGCTGGCTCAAGGTCAGGAGCAGTGGTCCTGTTTCCTCTGGCCAGCCTGGCTCTGCTGTGTTGAGGAAGGGGAAGCCCTGAGAGCGAGTGTCGCCTGGTTCTGCCCTCCCCTGCCCTTGGGGAGCCTCTTGGTTCATGGCACTCCCTGGCATGGCCTCTTCCCACCTGGAGTGTGTGCGGTATGGTGTCGTAACGTCAAACAAAGTTAGAATCAGAAGCAAATCTTGTACACCTTGGGAATGTCAGGGTCATGAAGAACAGACTTCCTGGGGTACACATCACCCTGGATAGGGACAAAGCAGGGGTCGTGTCCTGGGATGACCCCCTGATGCAGCTGGCTTGGTCCCATGACACCGCCACATGGCTCATCAATCCATACCTCAGATCTATGCACTGACCCGTGATCCCAGCAGACAGCCCAGCGGTGGCCTGCCGCACTCAAAACATCACAAAGTGTTTATCAGATACCATAGAAAACGTGTCAAACACGCTGGGTCATGCCTGTAATCCCAGCGGCTCAGGTGGCAGAGGCAGGAGGATTGCAAGTTCGAGACCAGAGGCAATCTGTATAACTTAGTGCGACCCTGTCTCAAAAAGTAAAAAAATGGGCTGGGGGCACAGCTCAGTGGTCCAGCACCTCCAGAGAATGCAAGTGCGAGGCCCCAGGTTCAACCTCCAGTACCACACACACACACAAAAAAAAAAAAAGAAAGAAAGAAAGAAAGAAAGAAAGAAAGAAAGAAAGAAAGAAAGAAAATAGAAACGGTACCAAGCAGCTGGCACCCACTGAGCACCTGGCCTGGGTGGGTGATATGCTAAGCGGGCTACAGTGTTGTTCCCTGAGTCCTCTCCCACCTGCAGGAACGGGTGCCATTTTTGAAAGTGAGTAAAGTGAGGCAGCTGGGATTTAGCTCAGTTGGTAGAGCGCTGCGCTGCAGTCTCTGAGGTCCCGAGTTCAATTCTCAGCACTGCAAAAATGGGAGAAGGACGTAGCAACCCACTCCTAAGGCAATCCCGAAACAGTCAGCCATTGAAAACCCTATGAGGGTCGCTATGAGTCAGATACCGACCCGACGGCACCTAACGACGACAACGAAAGTGAGGCAGATGACTGAGGCTTTGTAACTGCTCAGCATCACATAGTTTTGGGTGGCAGTTGCAAATTCCCTGCTGGGTCTGCCTGACTCCAGGCCACAGGGCTAACAGAGATTGCTTCATCAGACCTGGCAGGGCGTCCTTCCACCCATTCCAGCCAGATGGGCAGGGGCCCATGCGTGTGGATCTTGAGCAGCGCTGGCTGAATAAAAGCATAGTGCTGGGCACAGCCTCGGCTCAGACCTGCCACCTACCAATCCCGGTGTCACCCTCGGGGGCAGGTTACCAAAACTTTTTCTACCTCAGTTTCCTTATTTGTCAAGTGAAGATGATGCCAATGCCGACCTCCTAAAGTTACTGTGAAGATTCCTCTGTTCAGTCAGGCATGGTGGTGCCCACCTGCAATCCCAGCACTTGGGAGGCTGAGGCAGGAGGATGGCGTTCCAGGGCAGCCTTACATAGTGAGACCTTGTCTCAAAACAAACAAACAAACAAACAAACAAAAAACCCCACTATTCAGACAATAAAGACTTATCAAGTGCCTAAATGGTCCAGACCTGGGTCTAGGGGCAGGGGACAGAAAATACAGCCCCCATAGGAAGATGCAGAGCAAACGGAAGACGTGACATGTTAAAAGGACAAGACACAGAAGAGAGGACAGGAAGGGTCCCGAGAGCTGGAGGTTGGGTATGTCATGTGCGTGCTGTGATGGCGCATCCCGGTGACAGGCAGGTTAGCTTGGGGATTCACAGACAATATGGAGGAAAAGGGGACTGAAAAGGGCCCCTGCCTTTGCACTACAGTGAAGAAGCTGGTTCGTCTTTGAGGGCATTGGAAGGACATTTGCAAATGGATTCCACACCCTCTCCAAGCCCGGACCCATTTAAAAAACAAAGACCCAAGACTCGCAGAGATGGGCACCCTGGAGCTGATGTCACACTGGGCGGTCCCTAGTCTGAATAAAGGAGCGTCATGTACCCATGCTGTCTTCCTACACAAGTATCCTCTCTTCTGCCTGCTCTTTTCTCCCCAGCGACAGCATGCATGTCTCTCCCTTCTCCCAGGCCCACCACCCTCTCGGTCCCTCCCGGGCACCTTTTCTTTTAAAAGCCTGCTTATCTCTCCGGTACCCTCTGGTTTCTCAACCTTCCCTTGGGGAACAGAAATAGCCTTCTGCTGACTCACTCAGGGAACGCAGGGTATTCCAAGTTCCTTTGTAGGCTTACCTAAGCTTCTTCCGCTGCCTCAGGTTTCCTGTCACTCCCTGAAGGTGTACTCTCTTCAATAAACCTATTCTATACCAGCACCGCAAAAATGGGAGAAGGACCTGGCAATCCACTCCCAAGGCAATCCCGAAACAGTAAGCCATTGAAAACCCTATAAGGGTCGCTATGAGTAGGACACGACTCTACCGCACCTAACAACAACAGCAGCAGCAGCAGCAGCAGCAACAACATACCCTCTATCGTAACTTCTGTGTTGGGTATAAATTCTTCTATACACCGGATCAGGGATCTGTTGCCCTGCCTCAACCAGGCCACATGGAGAAGGGGAGCCAGCAAAGGAGACACCAGCCTCGCAGGTGTCTGGGAAAGTGTGGTCTGCCGATATGAAAAGCCAGAGCAAAGCATGAAGGAGCAAAGCCCTAAGGAGCACGTAAGGGTGTCTGAGGGCCACAGCTGGAGCCTGAGAGCTGGCATCACGGGAGATGGGGCAGGACAGGGGGGCCTCCTTGGGGTTTTTCTTAAGGAGCTTGGCTTTCCTTGGAGTGGAGCTTGCTAGTGAGCTAACCCAGGTGAAGTGCCCGGCACAGTGCTTGGCACAAGGTAGTGCCCCTTACTTGTTTTTTTGTTTTTTGTTTTTTTGCAGTACTGGGGGTTGAACCCAAGGCCTCACACCTGCATGCTATGCAAGTGCTAGACCACTGAGCTTCACCCTCAGCCCATTTTTTTTTTTTTTTTTTTTTTTACTTTTTGAGACAAGTTCTCCCTAAGTTATGCAGACTGCCTCTGGTCTCTAACTCTGATCCTCCTGCCTCCGCCTCCTGAGCCACTGGGATTACAGGCGTGCGCTACCATGCCCGTCCCCGTTACACGTTTGCTACCCTGTTAAAATCTGTCTTCTGTAAAGGAGCAGAGAAGGGTTGTTGCAGCCTTAGGGAGAAACGGACCCCTTCCTCCCGGAAGCAAACATTGCTCAATGAGAGGCTGGCCCTGGCTCGTTGGTCCAGCTTCCCCTGAGAGTGAGTAGATTTAGCAAAGAGAGGATTCCCTGCCAGAGCAGCCCCTGAGTCAGGAGGACGGGGTGGGGGGTGGGGTGAAGAAAGAGGAAGAAAGGGAAGAAGGAGGGAGAGAGGAGGGAGACAAGGAGGAAGGGGGAGCAGAAGGGGATCCCCCCCCCCGTGGCACCCTCCCAGGGGGCCGAGTAAAAGTTTCAAAGAGGTGGTTATTTTGGGTGGCAGTGTGATTGGGAGCCTGGAAAGCAGGAAATTGAGTGGTGATTAAGGTTGTAATAAGTTGACAACATCAAACATCATTACCCCTAGAACATGCAAATGATCGCGGCTTTACCAGGCTTTACCATGCAAATACCAATTAGCTGGGAAAGTATTTGCCTTGAGAGGGGGAGGCTGGGTCTCCTTCCAGTGCCCCTCTGCTGTCCCCACCGGAGGATAAATAAACTAGGGGATAATGCTTGAAAGTCACCTGCAGAGGACCTGAGGATTCAGAACTCTGTGGCTCTGCACAAGGCCGCCAGACACGCCAGCCTAGAGCTGCCCTGTCACAGAGTCTGCCTTCCCTGGTGGTCTTAGGCGCTACCAGAAGCTTCTTGGACCAGCTCCTGCGCCGCTGGTCCCGTCCCCAGGCTGTGTCTCTGCTGTGTTCTGACCTGAGTCACCTCTGCAGCCTGAAGCCCTGTCCGATGTTGTGGTGGTGGTGGTTGTTAGGTGCTGTCGAGTCAGGTCCAACTAATAGCGACCCTGTGTACAACAGGATGACACGCTCCCTGACCTTGTGCCATGCATGGCATCTAGGCAATGCTTTCTCTGCTATTCATAGGGTTTTCTATGGCTGATTGTTTCGGAGTGGGCTGTCAGGTCCTTCTTCCAAGCCTATGTTGATGTTGTTAGGTGCCGTCGTGTCCAACTCATAGCGACCCTCATAGGGTTTTCTATGGCTGATTGTTTCAGGATTGCCTCTGGAGTGGGCTGCCATGTCCTTCTCCCGTTTTTGTGGTGCTGGGAATCGAACTCGGGACCTCAGAGACTGCAGAGCAGCACTCTACCAACTGAGCTAAATCCCAGCCCCTCCAAGGCACCCGATATTCCCAGGCGGTCTCCCATCCGTGGACTTATCAGGCCCAGCTCTGCCAAACTTCCAGGATCCAGCAGATTAGATGCCAGGGTGGTATGGCTGTGGACCCGCCCGATGTTAAGAAACTCTTCTTTGCAGCCAACAATGCCCTGCAGAGGAGGGGAACCCAGGACAAGACACTGGGGTTCTAAAGCAGCAAAGCCTGCAGGAGCACCCCATGGAGTCTGCGGTCTTGGGCTGGAGCCTGAGAGTCAGCGTCATGGCAGGTGGGTCAGCTCCGGGGCAGTCAGTGTGGCCCAAGTCCTCACACTACTGTGTCTTGGAGACTGGCCCCCACAGGGTGCAGGGCTGCTGGCAGGAAGACACTAGGAAGGAGCCAGCACTTACTCCTCTTGGCAGGCAGTTGCCCCCGCCCCGTGTCCCTGGCACTGAGCAGGCCCTATACACGCGCTGAGATAAACACAGCATGCTACCTCCCCTACACCAGGCTCCCTTGGAAAGTAGAGGTGACCAGCCGGGCGCGGTGGCACATGCATGTAATCCCAGCGGCTTGGGAGGCGGAGGTAGGAGGATCACAAGTTTGAGACCAGAGGCAGTCTGTGTAACTTAGCGAGACCCTGTCTCAAAAAGTAAACAAATGGGCTGAGGGTGCAGCTCAGTGGTCCAGCACTTGCAGAGCATGCGAGCATGAGGCCCTGGGTTCAACCCCCAGTACCACAAAAAAAATAAATAAATAAAAGTAAGTAGAGGTGACCTGCAGATACAGCATGTGACCAGGTGTCAGGTGACCAACAGGGACAGCTAAGACTGCCACAGAGGTGAACTTGTCTTTTGCCATGGTGGAGTGAAAGGCTGGCAGAGGATTTGGGCTGAGCCTTGAGAGGGGTCTCAGGGAAGGGGAGAAGGGAGAGAAGGGCACTTGGTGGGCAGAAGGGCCTAGGCACGATTTGAATGTTAGTTATGGGCTGTGCACTAGGGTCAGTGAGTTCAGCAGCTGTCCATCCTATCCAACCACTCAACTATCCAGCCCCAATCTACCCATTCAGTCCTCCAATCCAACTCGCCAACCCCTCACCCAACTACCTTTCCACACACCTCCCACCCCGCTGAACCAACCCACCCATCCAAGCCATCTGCTAGCCCAATCCCAAATCCATCAGCTCACCACCC
>VMDO01019481.1:0-31033 GCA_007922755.1 Pedetes capensis | reverse complement strand
CCTCATGTGCTTTATTATTGAAAAGAAATTCAGTGAGCACTGGCACAATTGTTCTATAGGAGACATTTGAGCTGTGTCTTTTCTCTGGGAAAAATCTGTGCAGCGTGAGGAACTGGGGCGTGGGAGAGCAGACAGGTGAGGCGGACCGAGCTGCCCTTCCCCACACAGGCATTTGTGCTTGGCCGTGTGTCACTCACATTCGTGGTGACCGACATCATTTTCCCCAGCTGGATCTTAAAGGTTTTGGACTGGCGCTTCAGAATGCTTTGGTCAGTGAGCTGGAACACCCCAGAGGTGTCCTGGGCACCAGGACAATGGCTGTGAGGCCAGGCGTGTCCACGATTGCCTATGGCGCTTGTTACCCCTGGCTTATTCAGGTCCGCACCTGCGTGCTTGAGCATGTAGCTCCGTGCGTCTGGAGGTAATGATCTGCTTACGTCAAACCCACCGAGCTCATTTGTGGCAAAATTATAAGCAGAGGAATGCCAAAGTGTGGGATTTCTTTGAGTCAAAATCGCTACCCAGGCGGAGGTGATTTTGCAGGCTAGCCCACACTTACCGGGTGTGGAATAAGCGATGCCCGAAGCAAAGCAGAATTGTTGTGAGGTGCCCTCGAGTTGAGTCCGACTCACAGCGACCCTATGTACAGCAGATCGAAACACTTCCCAATTCTGTGCCAGGCACGCGATCTTATTTATGTTTAAGCACATTGTTGCAGACACTGTGTCAATCCATCTGGTGGAGGGTTTTCCTTTTTTTTTCCCCTGACCTGCCACTTTCCCAAATATGATGTCTTTCTCCAGGGATTGGTCCCTCCTGACTACATGTTCAAAATACGTAAGATGCAATCTGGCCATCCTTGTTCCCAAGGAGCACTCTGGTTGCACTTCTTCTAGCACAGATCTGTTGGTTCTTTTGGCAATCCATGGTATATTCAATAGACGTCTCTAACACCATAGTTCAAAAATATCAATTCTTCTCCTGTCTCCCTTGTTCAGTGCCCAGCTTTCACAACCATATGATGTGACTAAAAATACCATGGCATGTCAGGTGCACCTTCGTCTTCAACGTGACATCTCTGCTTTTCAATACTCTAAACAGATCTTTTGCCACAGCTTTTCCCAGAGCAATGCATCTTCTGATTTCTTGACTGGTGCCTCCACGGGTGTTGATTATCGAGCCAAGCAAAGCAGAATACGATATCCAAAAGGCTGAAATTACTTTACCATTGGGCAGGTTCAACAATGCTTGTTCACAGCGCTTGTAACTTTATCTGGTGAACTTGCAAAGACTGTGATAGAATCAGTTTGACAAATGTCTTTGGCAAGTCGAGTAGAATTTTCCTCTGGGTTCTATTTGTGAAAAGTTAGACTTACCCTTCTTCCCCCCTTGCCAGTGGGCTTCTCATGGGCAGAGAACTTGGCATCTCCTCAATGGCAGTACACAGGTCCTTTGGAGTGGTATTTTGGAAGCTGTTCTAAATGTCCTAAGGCTGACAGTATTTGTGTTATGATGAAAAGGAAGTCATTCTCCTGGGAAAGGAACGATATGATCTATTGAGTGTGAAGCTCATAGGTCCCTGAGGCAAAACAATGGGCAGAGAAAGGTGATAGCCATCACCTCTGACAGAGAGAAGCAAAGGGTAGACTGGGCTCCAGGCACGTAGCTCATCACGGGTGGGAACTTTGGGCTCAGAGATCGCATTTGAATTCATAGAAAGAGTGTTACAACAGGAGTCACAAAACCCTGCTTCCTACAACGTTTTCTCTAGCTAGCTATGGTAACCTCGAATGAATCACCCTGCCTTGGTCCTCAGTTTACCCATCTATAAGTCAGCTGTTGATAAGGAGGTATGTTAAGGTGCTAATGCCACCCCCCTTGATGTTCTGTCAAATTACCAGGACCGGATGTTCACATTAAGTTAGCAAATAAATTGCCTGAGAAGTTCCCCCTTCAACCCCAACCGCATATAAGAAATGAAGGTGAGGCCCCTTTTTGATTTTTACAGCATGTCAGGTAGTTTGTTTTCTACCTGTGGGGTGGTTCCGTCAAGCCCCTGGCCAGCTCAGAGGAATAACCAATGAGAAGGCGCCAGTATCCACAAAAGCTTCAAGTCCTGCATTCTCAAATTTCGTCTCTTATAAATGTCAACCAAAAAGTAAAAGCAATCTAGTGAAGAACAAAGAAAACAATGATTACTTGGGGCTAATTGAGCTTCTAATTCTGGACAACACAGAGTCAAGCAGTCTTGACAATGTGTAAAAATGGTAGCTACAATATATCACTTGTTGGTCCAGAATTATGATAGGTGTTGGCAACAGTTAAGGTATCTTAGAAGAAAAGGGTTGGTCATGGCCTCAGTGTCTGGCTGCTTTGAATAGGTCAGGCTCATTGTACAGAAGGTCAGCAGAGGTTAATTGTTTTAGAGGTGAGCTGCCATTGGAGGAGGGACTTTCCACAGCCCATTTCAAAGGTTCGGCAGATGTCCTGTTTGTGATCTGGTTCACAGTGGCCTTCTGCCTCCATTTTAATTGCCCTGAGCCAATGTTGCTCCATTTTGATTTCTTTCCTTGATATAAACAAACAATCTAAGAGAATTGGGTGAAATTAGGTGAGGCATTAGGTGAGGGAAGGTCATTCATTGCTGTGGCACAGGAACTGACAGAAAATAGCTCATGGGAGGAAAGACTTACTGGGTGTTCAAAATTAGAAGATCTTAGTCCACAGAGGCAGAAAGTTTGGAGGCAGGGCATGCACGGTGGCAGGCAACAGAAAACCTCACATCATGTCAGATCAGGAGCAGGGAGCTTGACTGGAACTGTAGGGCTGGGAGAAACTCCAAATGCGCATGCCCAGTGACTCACCTCCACAAGGCTGGGATCCCACTTCCCAAAGTTCTACAGACTCCACAAACAGTGTCACCACCTGGGGGACAATTTAAACCATAGCACTCTGCCCCTGGCTCCCAAATATCATGCTGTTGTTATTGTTGTTAGGTGCAGTTGAGTTGAGTCCAATTCATATCAACCCTATGTACAGCAGATTGAAACGCTTCCCAATTCTGTGCCAGGTACACAATCTTATTTATGTTTAAGCCCATTGTTGCAGGCACTGTGTCCATCCATCTGGTGGAGGGTTTTCCTTTTTTTCCGCTGACCTGCCACTCTCCCAAACATGATGTCTTTCTCTGGGATTGGTCTCTCCTGACTACATGTCCGAAATATGTAAGACGCAGTCTGGCCATCCTTGCTTCCAAGGAGCACTCTGGTTGCACTTCTTCTAGGACAGATCTGCTGGTTCTTTTGGCAGTGTGTGGTGTATTCAATAGTCATCTCCAGCACCATAATTCCAATCATCAATTCTTCCCCTGTCTCCCTTGTTCAATGCCCAGCTTTCCTAGCCATCTCATAATGTAAAATGCATTCAGTGTAACATTAGGAGGCCCCAGAATGTTAGCAGTCCCAACCATGTTCAAACCTCCAAGTCCATGTCACCACTGAGACTCAAGGAAAGCTTAGTAATGAACTCCTGCAGAAAGAAAACCATGTTACATATTTCTGGCATACAATGACACAGAGTGAGCATTCCCATTCCAAAGTGGAGGCATGGGGCACAGAAAGGAAAAGTTGGTCTGCAGCAAGACCTATAATCTACTGGACAAACAAATCCTGTGGCTCCATATCTGGCATCTGGCACATGCAACATCACCTGTCATCTGGCCTCATCTGGGCTCAAACAGGCTTTGGTGGCTGGATCTCCATGGCCTTGCTGTTTGCGACACACTTGGCCTTCTTGGGATGGTTCCACTGGTTACAGGCAGCTTCCCTTTGTAGAAGTTTCACTGTACTGGCATCTTCAATGTCCTGGGGTCTCTATTGCTCCTTTGGCTCTACCCTCAAAGCTTCACACACCAACTTGTCAGGGGCTCTATGCAGGGCATGTGAATCTGGTATACACTGGTTGGTCTTGCAGGCTATCTTCTGGAATGTTGGTGCTAGCATCCATACCCTTTAACTCTTGCATCCTAAATGCCTATGAAACCAGTATCACATTGGCATTGCCAAGGGTTGCTGCTGCCTTGAAGCAAAATTGGGCCCTTTTGGGCCACAGCTGCAGTACGTTCTTCCTGGGTGGAGAAATCCTTTCTTTTCGGGAATATGTCTGGGAGGCATTCATTTTTCAGCCACTCTCTTTTCAAATGGATTTGCTGTTTTACACCTGGGAGCCTTAGATGAGAGGGCCTGGCTAACTCCTGTGCTTCCAGGCCATCCTTATTGTCCTAGCACAAAGGGCTGCCTTTTCTTTATTGCAGCTTATGTCTTTCACAATTATTGCCTCATTGCCTGCGCCAGCCCTTCCTGCAGCAACCTTGGACAAGCCACAGCTTTTCTCCTCTTCACACTATGCATTTTTCAGATCTTTTTGCTGTGCTTTGGTTCTGTTTTTTCATCATAAATCTGGCTAAAAGCACCCAGTGACAACTTTACCGCATTCTCAATGTTTTGTCACCCTTGTATTATTGTCTCCCCCAAGTAAATTCATCCATTACTTTTAAATTCAGCCTTACTCACCTCTTTAGGGCATGGGCAAGTTAGCTAGAGTATAACATGAATGCCCTCTAGTCCAATGCCCAATAGAGTCCTCATTGTCAACCAAAACCCTGTGAGCCCCATCCACATTTCTGTCAGAGGCAGCATTCTGGTCTTCTAAATACTTTCTAGAGCTGCCTCTGCAGCTCTGCTTATGTTATTCCAAGACTTCTCTCACCTGCATCTCCAAATTCTTCAAAACTCCTCCCACAAACAGGTTCCAACAGCTTAAGAACTATGTGGTCAAATTTCTGCACAGAAGCAACCCCTTTCTCTAGCATCACTTTTCTGTATTAGCTCATTCATCACCATGGCAGAGAAACTGATCAGAGCCAACATATTGGAGGAAAGATTTACTGGGGGCTGTTAGTTAGAGGATCTTAGTCCTTAGAGGGAGGAAGGCATAGATGGCAGGGCAGGCTTTGCAGCAGGGAAGGCCATGGGGAAGGCAAGTGACAACCTCACATCATGGTGGACCAGGAGTGGAGTGATTGGAATTGTTGTTGTTGTTGTTGTTCGACCAAGTCGGTATCCGACTCAAAGCGACCCTGCGTACAACAGGTGAAACACTATTGTCAGTGCTTCTCTTCTATTCATAGGGTTTTCAATGGCTGATTGGTTTTGGGGAGTGGGTCGGTGGGACCTTCTCCCAAGCCTACAGCACCTGGTGTTCCCAGGCGGTCTCCCGTCTAAGGACTAACCAGGCTCGACCCTGCTTAGCTTCTGAGATCTGACGGGATCGGATGCCACAGGGCTACGGTTGGAACTGTAGGCCTGGTGTAAACTCCAGAGGCCCATCCCCAGTAAGCCACTTCTGTAAAGTGAGAATCCGCATCCCTCTACAAACAGCACCTCCGGCTGGGGACCCAGCATTCACACACTTACCTTTGGGAGACATTTAGTGTCAAGCCACAACAGTGAGATACACAAGATTCTTTACATAGGGCTGCACAGATCAGGGGGTCATTGTAAAAACAGCTCGTGCTCCAACGCGAAGAGTACAAAGCACTTTTCCTAGTGATGTTGAGTAGACTGAAAACTGCGCTTGGGGTAGAGCTACCGTCAGAAACGTAGCCTGTGACCACATCAGAAACATTAATTGAACCACTGCCATGGTCCACCCATTTTTCTTTGATGTTCTCGGATGATTCTACCAAGTACTCTGGGAGCATGGGGCAAAGTAGCTAGAAAGGACCAGTTCTGGCTTTTACCTGGTGTCTGAACTGGCTCACTGTGAAGCCCAACGTAATGACAGATGACTACCTGCAGGGGTGTTGCGGGCATTTGGTGTAGCCTGTCGGGTTCCCCCAACCCTACCCCTTCTCCTATAGCCTCTTTGCCCCGTGTCAGGAAAGCAAGAGAGAAGAAATGATGGTGAACTCTCTACCCTGCACAGTTCTTGGTCGGAATGGACTCCTGTGACAAAAGACAGAGTCAAGATTAATCAAGAGAAAAACAGGGGTTGAATAACATGTCCACCCCGTGCATGCCTGGGAGGTGCTCAGAGAGGTGAGGAACTCTCAAAGAGGGGTCTCACAATTTAGGCTTAAACGCCATCTTCAGTGGAAAAGAAAGAAAGAAGGATGTGGGGGAGGCGGTGGTGGAATGGAGAGCAGGAAAATCAAATGCACGAGGGTGAGATTTGTCCTGCAGATTTGGGTCGGTGCCTTTCACTGATAAGAGCCTCTCGTGATTTGGAGTCCTCCTCGTTCCTTGGTGCGGAGAGGGAGCTACTGTACCGGGGGAGATTTCCTTTAGAGACGTGAATTCCCCTTTCTTCTGTTCCTTTGCAGAGCTTCTCCTATGCCCGCACTTTCTCAAAATAACCACCTCAAAACTACCCTTTTGCCAAAGAGGCCGATTTGGGGTGGGGTGTCCTGGTCTCCTACAGGAGGCCGCCCTCTGTGGCCCTGCCTGTGAAATCCAGCCACGCTGTGGACGGGGAGTACTCAGCACAGCCCCAGGTCCCCCAGGAAAGAGCTGGGGTATCCGTCCACGGGTAGAAAGAGAACGAGAGCCTAGCAAAATGCAGTGTTTACCCACCTTTGCGAGGTCAGGGTGTTTTTCTCAACGGCTGGATCTTGTTTATACCTACTTCTGAATGCTTTATTTAACTCAAAATTGACATTTTTTAAAAAGTGCTTTTTGATAAAGAGACTCTTCAGACTATCTGCAAAATACGAGCCATTGAATTGAGAGTTCCACCTTGCAGTTCTTATGTTCTTTATCCCTACTCTTCAGGTCTTCCGCTGAGCTTTTCTGCTCTAGTTTGTCTGTTTTGAGGAATCTCTCTTCCTTTTGGAGGAACTGGGGGGCACTCAGGAACTGTGTTCTTAGCTGTCTGTATGTGGGTAAGGAAGTTTAAAAGGAAGTTTAAAGGAAGTTTAAAAAGAAGTAATGGAACAATTCATGAGCATCCTTGGTATTTCTGAGAGGAAGTGTCTGTGGATTAAGTAAAATCTGGTGGCTTTTGATGGGAAATGGAAAGGAGATTGGACAATGCCCAGGTGAAAAAATATCACTCTGAGCTGGGCTAGGTGGCACTTGTCTGTAATCCTAGCAACTCAGGAGGCAGAGGCAGGATGATGGTGAGTTTGAGGCCAGAGGCAGCCTGCATAATATAGAGAGACCCTGCCTCAAGCTAAAAAATATAAAAAGGAGCTGGAGGTGCAGCCCAGTGGTGGAGCACTTGTAAAGTATGTGTGAGGCCTTGGGTTCGACCTCCAAGTATGTATACACCTCCAAGTGTGTACTCTCTCTCTCTCTCTCTCTCTCTCTCTCTCTCTCTCTCTGAAATGATCCTGTCCCAGCCCCTCTCACATCTTCCTGAGTCATATTGTTGTTTTCAAGTACCACTGAATTGGGTCCGATTCATAGCGACCCAATGTACAACAGAAGAAACAGTTCCTGATGCTGTGCCATGCCCGGTACTGTGTCAGTGCTTCTCTGCTACTCACAGGGTTTTCAATGGCTGATTGTTTGAGGATTGCTTCAGGAGTGTGCTGCCATGTCCTTCTCCCATTTTTGCCCCGCTGGGGATCGAACCCACTGAGCTCTACCTACTGAGCTAAACCCCAGTCCTTCTGAGTGCTTCAGACAGCACCTTTGAATCTGTCACGTGCTTTTCCTGCCCCACATTTCCCCATGCTGTGTGGCTGAAGCAATGATCGCATAGCCTGGAGAAAAATAATGACCTCTCCCAGCTGATACAGGGGACAGGTCATAAGGAGTCTGATGATCAGGCAGGATTGGGAATCCCCCGCGAGTTTTGGTATCGGTGATGGGGTGAATTTTTGGATTTAACCCTTTCCTTTCCCTTTCTGACTGTCTGGGGAATTTCATAATCGAGGCCCACCATCCTCAGAACAGATGTCTCCACACCGACAACCTGATGTGTTTCACGACAAATATCTGTGGGTAAGAGGCAAAAAGACATGCAATGCAGCGATCCACGTGCTCACTCCTGGAGACATTTTCAAACAGCACGTTGGAACGATACTAAGTGTCTGTCCACATCAGCTGTCAGTTACGGGAAGCCGAGTATGGCAAACTCAGCTTTACCCCGTGGATGCTGCAGCACGGAGCACGTGGAAGTGTGAATAGAACTTGAATATCAACAGTCTTCAGAATGACCAGCAGTCTGCATGCTGCTGGCTTTTTCAGCTGATGATTGTTATGCCTGATTTGAAGTGTGAAATTGAAACCAGGCACAGTCTGTCTGGAGGAGGAGCAACCTGAGTTTCTGGGAAGAGAGACACCCCTGGTGTGTGCGTGTGTGTGTGTGTGTGTGTGTGTGTGTGTGTGTCATCTGGAGTAGTCCATATTGGCTTGCTGGAATAGAGTCTTTCTTGTGCTCTTTATTGGGTCTTGCATTTGTGCAACAAACATTTGCAGAGTTCTACCACGTGCCTGTGTGCAGCCATAGCCCTGTGGCATCCAATCCCATCAGATCTCAGAAGCTAAGCAGGGTCAGGCCTAGCTAGTACTTGGATGGGAGACCGCCTAGGAATACCAGGTGCTGTAGGCTTGAGAGATGGACTTGGCAACTCACTCCCAAAAATCAATCAGCCATTGAAAACTCTATGAACAACAGAGAAGCACTGACAATAGTGTTTCATCTGTTGTACATCAGGTTGCTATGAGTCGGACACTGACTGGACGGCACCTAACAGCAACAAACATGTGCCTAGCTCTGTACTGAATGCCTCATGTGCAGCACCAAGGTCAGGGAATATGCAGCGCTGTTGTGGATTCAGTGGGAAAAGCTAGAGCCAAGTGCGCTGCGTGTGCCCTCTAGAACTCAGCCACAGTGCATGTGAGCAACATATACAAAGATGCGCTCAGCGGGCTTGGCAGACGGGGACTACAGGGTATGAATGGAGGGGCTTAGTGGAAGGCAGAGCATGGCGTGTGGCAGGTGCAGGAGGTGGCCAGCCCGGGTCTCTGGGCTGCAGAGATGGGCGGCCTGGCTTCCGTGGGGCATGGGGTGGTGTGGGGAGAGGCAGATCGATGACCTGGCTCGCACGCTGTGCCCAGAGGTGCTGCACTCAGCTGTCTGCTGCCTTGAGGCGCACAGCCTCAGGGGGAAGGGATTTAGCCGGGGGGCTTTGACAATTGCGCTGGCCACCTCGCGGAGGCTGACAGATGGGGACCGGCGTTCGGCATGGTTAAGGTGGCTACAGACATCTCAAGGTTGGTGCCAGGAGAGAAAGCAGATCGTGTCCAGCTGCAGAGTGTCTACAGGCATGCGCTGCAACCAAAAGCACGTTGGGCATTGTGTTAATCCTTCACTTGTGGGCAGAAGGTTTTGCGAGGCTCATGTGGGTATAAGTATTAACAGAAGGATCTTATGGAATCGTCACATTCTTGCTTGGGGCTAGGTCTGTAGAGGAATTTCCTGTTTGTTTTTAGATATATGTATGAGAAGAGCCTGAAATTGTTCCTCCTCATGAGTCAGGGTATCGATCCGCCGCCGTGGGGCCTGGGTTGGGCACATTCGCTTGGGAGGTGTGGGGAAGTGGTGTCTGAGCTTTTCGCTCTCTTTGAAAACCAGCCTCTGATGTCTCAGAAGTTTGTGCTCCAGCCACGGCTCACTGCCTGGCATTTTGCTTTTTGTGTCTGGAAGAAATTAGCAGGACTAGAAACTTGAAAGTGACCTGTGGAATGTTGAGGTCACATTCTAGACTTAATGAATGAGATATAAAGAGCATCCACCTACCAGGCCAGGACTGTTTTTAGTAGTTTACTATCGAGGAATCATTTAATGCACAAAGAAACCAAAGATTCCCACTGTGAGGAGATTGGCTTAATCTGTGTACCATTAGGATATTTCACGTTATAGGACCCATCCGCCAGCCCTATGCACATGAATAATATTTCTAGCACCTTGATATCTGTATTTTTATCTCAAGAACATAGGCTATGTGCTCAGGACCAGTAAGGGAATGAAGTTTGTAAGTGGTTCTTATTCTGTAACTTGTTCAACATAATTATTGTTGTTAGGTGCTGTCGAGTTGGTGTCCGACTCATAGTGACCCTGTGTACAACAGGTGAAACACTATTGTCAGTGCTTCTGTGCTGTTCATAGGGTTTTAAATGGCTGATTGACTTTTGGGAGTGGGTTGCTGGGTATGTTTCCCAAGCCTACAGCACCTGGTATTCCCAGGTGGTCTCCCATCCAAGCACTAACCAGGCCTGACCCCGCTTAGCTTCTGAGATCTGATGGGATCAGACACTCCAGGGCTACGGCTGCAGGCCTCAACATGATTACCAAATGCTAAGTCACATCCTTCTGGTCCCTGGCTTGGCACATATGGACTTATTGCCATTGCTTGGCATCTCTGTGCCAGCCTTATTACATCGTGTGGGTTTTCCTGCCTGTGTCTTCTTGGGGGTAGCATATCCCCCACACATCCGCAGTGAAGGAAAATCCTCTGTTAACAGCCCTATCTGTTGCTCGGCCCCCTGCTGGGTCCTTTGAGATGCCTCGGAGAACCTTCCAGACTCCAAGCTGGCTTTGCAGCCTGGAAATGGTGGCTTTGCAGCCTGGAAATGGTGGCTTTGCACACCTGCTTCCTCTTCCCCTCCGAGCCTTTTCTGACCTCTTTCCTAACCGAGCCCAGCCTCCCCCCTTTTCTCCTGTTTAATATCCCTGATATGGGCTGGGATTTAGCTCAGTTGGTAGAGAGCCGCTCTGCAGTCTCTGAGGCCCCGAGTTCGATTCCCAGCACTGCAAAAATGGGAGAAGGATGTGGCAACCCACTCCCAAGGCAATCCCAAAACAGTCAGGCATTAAAAACCCTATAAGGGTTGCTATGAGTTGGACACAACTTGACAGCACCTAACAACAACAACAACAACAACGCCCTTCATGGGACAATCTTGGAAGCTTAGTGGTCCCAGAGGGTTAGGTCATATTTGTGACAGGCTTCAGGCCCCCTTCAAGCTGGTCTTCAAGGAAGCTCCCATCCACTCTGCCCTGACTCCTCCTCACTCTGTCCCCGACCTTGGCGCATATATAAATAACTGGCACTTCGCTTTTTGTACCTAAGTGCTAGGCGGCTTGGTGATTCTTCACACACCGCTTTTTAGAGATGTGTTTTGTCACCTTGAAGCAGGTGATGGCTTCTGTCCCTTAGGCTTTGTGTGTCCTTGCTAAGAACTTAGCGCTCTACATGGACCTCAGATTTGCATCCAACTAGAGTTAATCAATGGGCTGGGATTTAGCTCAGTTGGTAGAGCGCTGCGCTGCAGTCTCTGAGGACCCGAGTTCAATTCCCAGCACCGCAAAAATGGGAGAAGGGCCTGGCAATCCACTCCCAAGGCAATCCCGAAACACTCAGCCATTGAAAACTCTATGAGGGTTGCTGTGAGTCGGATAGCAACTCGACAGCACCTAACAACAACAACAAGAGTTAATCAATGCCTGCTGCTGTAGCCCTGTGCCATCTGATCCCGTCAGATCTCAGAAGCTAAGCAGGGTCAGGCCTGGTTAGTACTTGGATGGGAGACCACCTGGGAACACCAGGTGCTGTAGGCTTGGGAGACAGACCCAGCAACCCCCTCCCAAAAATCAGTCTGCCATTGAAAACCCTATGAATAGCAGAGAAGCACTGACAATAGTGTTTCACCTGTTGCACATAGGGTCGCTATGAGTTAGATACCAATTCAATGGCACCTAACAACAACAATTGTTAATCAAACTTCTGTCAACCAACCAAAGTCCTGGGGGATCTCCAAAGAAAATATTTAGTAATTACCAACTGTCATAATGATCATGGGTAAATATTGTTGTTGTTGCTGTTAGGTGCTGTCAAGTCCAACCCAGCTCATAGAGACCCAATGTACAACAGAAAGAAACACTCCTTAACACTGTGCCATGTCCAACACTATTGTCAGTGCTTCTTTGCTATTCATAGGGTTTTCTATGGCTGATTGCTTTGGGAGTGGGCTGCCACATCCTTCTCCCATTTTTGCAGTGCTGGGGATCGAACCCAGGGCCTCAGAGTGCACAGAACAGCACTCCACCAACTGAGCTAAACCCCAGACAGATAGATATTGGGGGATATTATACTTCAGATATTGTACAAAGTAGTTCACATACGTCACCTCGCTTCGGCCACACAGCACCCTAATTGTTGGGACTCTTCTGAGGCTCTTTACGCAACCGAAGAAACTGAGGCTGGAGGTGTTCACTGAGTTACTGAAGGCCGCAGCTGCAGCTCGCCCTCCGGCGCCCTCCTCACCTGCTTGCTGGCTTGCTGGGGAGGCAGCGCACACCTGTGAAGGGTGGTGCGGGCACAGGAGGGCGTGCGCACAGCCGCGCATCTGCACGTCGTCTCCTACCCCTCCACCCATGGAAACCGCACTCCACCACCACCCGTCCAGCCCCAGCATCGCCTGGCCCTGGTGATGCTGGTCAGGCCCGATGTCTGCGGTCCTGCACGGCCACTGCGTCCCTGGCCTCTGCCACTCTGAGACTGGCTGTTCTCTCTATGCCCAGCATCCTTACCACGTGGCCTCACACCCCACACTAGGAAAACGTAAAACACTTAAAAAAGGTTTTCAGGCTTGGTGCGGTGGCGCATGCCTGTCACCCTAGAGACTCCAGAGGCGGAGGCAGGAGGATCGCGAGTTCGAGGCCAGGGGCAGTCTGTGCAACTTAGCGAGACCCTGACTCAAAATTAAAAGAAATAAAAACAGGCTGGGGTGCGGTTCTGTGGTGGAGCACTTGCAAAGTACACAGGCTGGGGTGCAGTTCCGTGGTGGAGCACTGGCAAAGCACACGTGAGGCCCTGGGTTCAGCCGCTGACTACTGTGCAAAATAAAATAAAAAATAGATTTAAAAATAGCTGTTCTCTGCCAGCGTTAGTCTTAGGTTTGTGCTCCAGCCTGCTGGTCTTCCTGCCATTTCACAGGTTTCTGCCATCAGTGCCCACCCCAGGGCCTTTGCACTTACCGGGCCTGCTCATGCATCCCTAACCTACCCTGAGCACTCTCTTCAACATTCACATCTGTGCTCAGATGCCGCCTCCTCAGAGTCTTCCTGGTATCTAAAACTCCTGCTCCCCCCATTCAGATACTGCCACCCCTCACCTTGCTATAATTTTCTCTGATAAGTGTCAAGATTGTATTGTTTCATCATTTATTTCTTTCTGTATATTCTCTCCCTGCTTAGAGGATGATTCACCGGTGCTGGTGTTTTATGTTGCTCACCGTTACCCATAAGAGAGGAAAGGCTTTCCCTGTGCTGGCTGTGGCTCCAACAATTCCAGAGAAGAGCTGCGATTTTTCTCCCCACACTTCAAGCTCCTACAAGTAGCCCTGCTGGGCTCATGAGCTTTGCACCCCATGGCCTAGAAGCACTTGAGGTGGGTGGCTGTGAGGCGTGGGAGGTAACGTTGGTAAAGTTAGACCAGAGCCAGTCAAAATCGCTTTGGTGCGACCCAGCAGAAGACATTCATAATAAGGACTAGGAAGCAAATGGAAGATGAAGGAGAAGTGTGGCTGGGGGAGCGGGGCCAAGCCATGTCTGTCACGTAGCTATCAGAAGCGTGATCCATCCCCTACCGTCCAGCTGTCAGGCACCAGCCAGATGTCACATGGCAATGTCTGCAGGGAAATGAAACCGATTGTGCAAGAAACGTGCTGTTATTTCTGATCCCAAGACCAGTGCAAGAACGGAGTTCCTTCCCATATGGACAATGGCCTTTAAAAAGTCTTTAAAGTAACCCAGGAGTACGTTTTATTGGCTCTTCTTCATTAGCATAGGTGAATGGCATTGTTCCTAAAGGATGTATTCTGAACTCTACGTGTGAGAGGGATTGAGTCTATGGTGACCTAGATTTTTTTTCTGGAGTAGATTTTCTTTTCTTATTTCTTTCCTTTCCTTTTCTTTTCCTTTGCTTTCTTCTCTTTTCTTTACTTTTCTTCTCTTTTTCTTTTGTCTTTTTCCCTCCTTCCTTCCTTTCTTCCTTCCTTCCTTTCCTTTCCTTCTTTCTTTTGTCCCCCCCCCGCCTCTCTCTTTTGTAGTACTAGGGGGTTGAACCCATAGCCTAGTGGATCCTTTGCAAGAGCTCTGTCAATGACCTGCATCCCCAGCTCCATCTTTACATTTTTTAAACATTGAGACAGGGTCTCGCTAAGTTGCACTGTTTGCTTCTGGCCTCAAACCTGCGATCCTCCTGCCTCTGCCTCCCAAGTCACTAGGATAACAGGTGTGTGCGACCATGTCAGGGTTGAAATAGATTTTATTGAACTTAATGAATGCCCCAAAGAAATCATAAGGCATTGGCAGACTACAACCTGAGCTCACGAGCTGCAATGCATGCTTAGATGATTAAAGATGACAAAAACACGTTTCCCAAGAGAACCGAGAGATGCAAGAAAACTAAAAAAGCTCTTCCTTTGCCATGGTTTGGATCTTCGATGTCCCCTAAAGACTGTGTACTAAAGCCTTGGTCACAGCCTGTGGTGGTCTTGGGAGGTGCTGCAACCTTTCTAAGGTGGACCCTAGGGAAGGAGATGAGGTCACTGTGGGTAACGGGAGGGGACATGGGATGCCAGGGCTTTCCCTGTCTCTCTGCTTCCTGAACACCCAAAGGTGAGATTTTTCTCCACCACAGATTCCCCACCATGATGTTAAACTTTGCCACAGGTCCAAATAGCTGGGCCCAGAAGCCATGGGCTGAGCCAGGCACAGTGGCGCACACTTATAATCCCAGTGGCTCGGGAGGCGGAGGCAGGAGGATCACAAGTTCGAGACCAGAGGCAGTCTGTGTAACTTAGTGAGACCCTGTCTCAAAAAGTGGAAAAAAAAAAAACGGGGGTGCTGGGGATGCAGCTCAGTGATCCAGCACTTGCAGAGCATGCAAGCGTGAGGCCCTGGGGTTAATCCCTAGTACCACAAAGGAAAACAAGAAAAAAAGAAAGAAAGAAAAAAAAGAAAAGGTGGGCTATAACTTCTGAAACCGTGGGTCAGGGTATCTCTTTCCCCTTTGAAGTTGTTTATCATGCGCCCATTAAGGAAATGAAAATCCAGCCCCCTAACTGGGAGACAATATTTTCAAAGCATACGTCTGGTAGTGAATTTGTGTCCAATAGATAGGAAGGACCCCTATAACTCAATAATATAAATAGCTCAGTTGAAAAATGGACAAAAATATCTGCATTGGTGTTTCCCCCAAAGTGTGCCAATATCAAATTCCGGCCGGCATATGGAGAAACTGGAATAGTGATGCATTGCTTGTGGGACTATGCAGTGGTGGAATCTTCAGAAAACAGTTGGGCAATTTCTTAAGAACTTAAACACAGAGCTGTGGTCTGACCCAGCGGTTCTACTTCTGAGCATCATCTGAGAGAAATGCAAATGTCTTCCTACACAAAGGCTTCTGTGCAAATGTTCATAGCAGTGTGACTCACGACAGCTGAAATCTGGAAACGGCCCAGATGTCCAACAACTGGTGGGCGAATCAAAAAATATGGCTTCTCTGTACGAGGGAACACTGTTGGGCAATAAAGGGAAGGTACGCACCACAGCACCTGCAGCTGTAGCCCTGTGACGTCTGATCCCAGCAGATCTCAGAAGCTAAGCAGGGTCGGGCCTGGTTAGTACCTGGATGGGAGACCAGCTGGGAACACCAGGTGCTGTAGGCTTGGGAGAAGGACCTGGCAACCCCCTCCCAGAAATCAATCCGCCATTGAAAACCCTATGCACAGCAGAGAAGCGCTGATGAAGTGACGCGATTACCCGATGGGTGTGTGCTTTCTTCTTTTCCTCTTTCTTTCTCCGTCTCCTCCTCTTCCTCCTCCTCTTCCTCCTCCTCCTATGTTTTCAGGACTGGGAGGCTGAACCTAGGTCTCATGCATGCTAGGCAGGTGCTCCACCACTCAACCACATTCCCAGCCCCTTTATTATTATTTTTATTTCGAGACAGCTATGTGGCACAGGCTGCCTCTGGCCTCGAACTCACAATCTTCCTGCCTCAGCCTTCCGAGTCACTGGGATTACAGGTGTGTACCGCAGGGCTGGCTGGATTCTTTGAGGAAGTGTCTGTTCATGTCTTTTTCCCATTATGCTATGGGGTTGTTTGTTTTCTTGTTGGAATTGGAGAGTTCCTTATAGCGTATGTTGTTAGGTGCTGCTGAATCAGGTCCGACTCCTAGCGGCTCTATGTACAACAGAACGAGACTCCCTGACACGGGGCTACATCTGGCACTATGTCAGTGCTTCTCTGCTATTCACAGGGCTTCCAAGAGTTGATTGTTTGATTGTGGGCTGCCAGGTCCTTCTACCATTTTTGCAGAGCTGGGGATCGAACCCAGGGCCTCAGCGCATACAGCAAGCGCTCTATCAAATGAGCTAAACCCCAGCTTTATAGTGTATATTTGAGTATAAATTCTTTATCAGATATATACCTTGCAAATATTTTTTTCTGTCTGTCTTTTCATCCTCTTGTTGGGTGCCGTCAAGTCAGTATCTGACTCATAGTGACCCTGTGTACAACAGGTGCAACACTGTTGTCAGTGCTTCTCTGCTGTTCATAGGGTTTTCAATGGCTGATTTCCCTCCTTCCTTCTTCCTCTCTCCCTCCCTTCCCTTCTTCCTTCCTCCCTCTCTCCCCCTCCCTCCTTCTCTCCCTCCCTGCATTCCTTCCTTCCCTCCCTCCCTCCATCTTCCCAGACTCTCGTATTCACTTGACAAGCAGGGGTGAGAATAATACCTTTGTCTTGTTCCTGATTTTTTTGAGACATGAAGCCAGTCTTTTTACCCAAGCCTGCTTACAGTAGTGCCTCAGACATGTTCTTCATCCTATTGAAAATGTGCTTTTCTATTCCTGGTTTGCAGAGTTCTTACAATGAGGAATGGGTGTTGAGTTCTGTCAACAATTCTTTAATAGTTTTGTCTCTCAGGAGTCTGTCCATTGCCCCTGAGTCATGGAATGTGTCAGCACAGAGTAGTTCCTAGCATTCCTTCATTTCCCTTTTTAACCCATGCAGACCCTGAGGTAATGTCACCTCTCTCTTTTCTGACATCAGTAATTTTTATTCTCTGGGCTTTGTTCTTTCTTTTTAATCTGGCAAAGTATATTGGTCTTTTGAAAGAATAAACTTAGTTTCATTGATTTTCCTATATTCTTTTTGTTTTTATTTCACCCACTTCTAGCCAGGTCTTTATTGTTTTCTTTCTTTTACTTACCTTGGGCTAAGTTCAGTCACCCTTACCCCCCTCGGTTTTATGAGGTGGAAGCTGAGGGCATTGATTTTGAACAGTTTATTAAAAACAAATGGCTCTGTGGTTATAAATTTCCTTAAACATTGCTTTAGTAGCAGCCACGATTTTGATATGCAGTGTTTCCATTTTCATTCAGCTAAAAAGGCTTGCTTATTCTCTCCTCGTTTCTATGTCTGTCTGTATTTCATTTGCCATGATTCCCATTGCTATGTCCTCCAGTTCGCTAATCTTTTCTCCTCAGTGCCCAGTTGGCTGCTGTTCCCCTCTATGTATTTTCTTTGTTCTTCCGTCTCTCTTTCCCTCCCTTGTTCCTTTCCTTTTCCCTCCTTCCCTCCCTCTCCCCTTCCTTCTTTCCTCCTTTCCTCATCCCCTCCCTCCTTTCTTCCTTTCTCTCTCTCCCTTCCTTCCTTCTTTTCTTTTCTTTTCTTTCTTTCTTTCTTTCTTTCTTTCTTTCTTTCTTTCTTTCTTTCTTTCTTTCTTTGTTTCTCTCTCTCTTTCTTTCATCTTTCTTTCTTTCCTATCTTTTTTGCAGTACTAGGATGCTGAACCCAGAACCTTGCACATGCTTTGCAAGCGCTCCACCACTGAGCTGTCCCCTCAGCCCAGCTGTTTTATTTTTTAAATTGAGTCAGGGTGTCACTAGGTTGCACAGGCTGCCTCTGGCTTTGAACCTGTGATTCTCTTGCCTCCACCTCCTGGGATGACACCTTACTTTTCTTCCTTCTTTCTTGTGGTGTCAGGGATTGAACCCAGAGCATCATGTGTACTATGCAGGCAACTTACCACTCAGCTCCTCCACAGCCCTGGGTAGTTTTCATCTTACGTATTTTAGTTTTCATTTCAAGAAATTCAATCTTGGTCTGTTTATTTTCATCTATCTATCTATCTGTCTATCTATCTATCTATCTATCTATCTATCTATCTATCTATCTATCATCTATCTATCTATCATTATCATCTATCATCTATCAACTACCCATCATTATCTATCTATCCATCTATCCCTAGTAGGGCTGTGATTTAGCTCAGTTGGTAGAGCCCTGCTCTGCAGTCTATGAGGTCCTTAGTTTGATTCCCAGCACCACAAAAAATGGGAGAAGGAAGTGTCAACCCACTCCCGAGGGAATCCCAAAACAGTCAGCCATTGAAAACCCTATAAGGGTCGCTATGAGTAGGACATGACTCGATGGCACCTAATAACAACAACAATCCATCTAACCATCTATCTTCCATGTCTCCACTTAACCTTTTGAGTCTATAGAATAGAGTTGTCATTGTTGTTGTTAGGTGCTACCGATTCGGTATCCAACTCATAGTGACCCTATGTACAACAGGTGAAACCCTATTGTCAGTGCTTCTCTACTATTCATAAGGTTTTCAATGGCAGACTGATTTTTGGGAGTGGGTAGCCAGGTCCTTCTCCTAAGCCTACAGTACCTGGTGTTTCCAGGTGGTCTCTCATCCAAGGACTAACCAAGCCTGACCCTGCTTAGCTTCCAAGATCTGATGGGATCAGATGCCACAGGGCTATGGCTGCAGGCCTTCAATAGAGTTGTAGCAAGTTTTAAATGTGTCTGCTAAATCCTGACACTTTTTAAGTTCTGGGTCTGTTCCCTTTTGATTCCGTGATATAATCCTCATTATGGGTTGTGTTGTGATGTTTCTTTATATGCCTCTTAATCTCTGTTTGGAGGGCAGACATTGTGAATTTTAACTTCCTGAGTGCTAGATATTTTTGTCTTAGAAATATTCTTGAGGCTTTTTCTGGGACCCAGGGTACTTGGAACCAGTTTTATCATCTGGGATCTTGTTTGTTGGGTAGGTGGGCCTGGAACATCGCTCAATGTGGGACTTCCTTCCCCATGCCAGAGCCAGACCCTCTACATACTCTCCCTGATGCCAGGGAATCATCTGGTGGGAACAGCCTCTGCTCTCAGGCTTGAGAAGTTTCTTTTTAAACTCTGACAAAGAATCCTCTAGCACTCGTATTTCTGCTTTGTAACTGAGTTTTGCATCCGCGTTTCCTTTTTCCATTGTTTTGGCCTCTCGTTAGCTTAAACCCCCAAACTCCTAACACCGTGGGAAGCATGACCCTTTGTGTTTGGTGTTTGCTTGATAGCCTAGGTGTTTACTCTGAACTTGGTAATTATACCACCATGATGTGAGGTTCAACAGAGCTGACTCGGAAATTACAGCTCTGTTTCTGCCATTCGCCTTGTGTTGCTTGACCAGGTTCACCGTGTCACATTTCTTTTCCTCAGTCTCCAGCTGACACGTGAGCAGAAGAAGTTACTGACAGCCGAGCGCAGGGAGAGTAAACACGTGCCTATTAACACAAGCCAGTCAAAAGCCTTGGGGAAGGCACAAGGGAAAGCCCGTCGTGAACTTGAAAGAGAGGGAGTCACCCCCAAAATACCTCTCACCTCTCCCCGGCCAGACCCTCTTCTAGCAGCTCGCCTCTTGGCCTCCTTCCTCTATTTGATCTCTTCTCTTTTGGAGGTGTATTTTTCTCATGTCTACTTTCTGCTTCTACCCCGTGGCCCTCGTAAAATTCTCTTTTCCTTTTTCTTGGGTCCCTTGTTTGTATTCAGAGAGGAGAACCCTATGTTGTTGTTGTTGTTAGGTGTCTTCAAGTCGGTATCCAACTCATAGCAACCCTGTGTACTACAGGCAAAACACTATTGTCAGTGCTTCTCTGCTATTCATAGGGTTTTCGATGGCTGATTGATTTTTGGGAGTGGGTTGCTGGGTCCTTCTCCCAAGCCTATAGCACCTGGTGTTTCCAGGCGGTCTCCCATCCAAGGACTAATCAGGCCCGACCCTGCTTAGCTTCCGAGATCTGATGGGATCGGATGCCATAGGGCTACGGCTGCAGGCCTCTCTTGGGTCCCTCGTTTGTATTCAGAGAGGAGAGTCCTATACATGGATTGGAACTGGGATTTGCTCGGTGTGGGTACCCGGCGATCAATTGCATCTTAATAGATTTCACAGCTCATCCACAAAAGAAATGGAAGAATATGTAATCAAGAAGGAATGCATCTCCGAGCAGAGAAACAGGCAACGTGACCCAGGCTGACCTCCGGGCAGCCTCTGGGTACCCACGCTCCCATTTTCTCCTTGCTTCTAATTCCCCCAGGCTAATAGGCTAATGACATGAGTCACGTCGGTCCATCTGTCCCCTCTTCCTCCTGGGGTGTGATCAGTTGACATCTCCTTGGCAGCTAGACAGGCCAACCTGACAGCTTCCTCTGCATCTGTCTTCTCCGCAGCATGCATGGGGGCTGGGGTGTCTCCTCGGCAGGGCATGATTCACGGAGGCGTGCCGAGCCCATGGACTTGGCCTCAAAGGTGGTGAAGAGAGGGGGCGAATTGTGAGGCTAGATGATTTCTACATTCTTTCCTAGATCTCTGATTCAGTGGGAAAATAAAAACCATTGAGGGTACCTACCTTGATAAACGCATTGAAGACGAAGGTGCACCTGACTTACTTCATGGTATGTCCAGTCACATCATATGCTTGTGAAAGCTGGACATTGAATAAGGGAGATGTGAGAATTGATGCTTTTGAATTATGGTGCTGGAGAAAAATATTGAATAAACAATAGACTGCCAAAGGAACCAACAGATCCATCTGAGAACAGTGCAACCAGAGTGCTCCTTGAAAGCAAGGATGGCCAGACTGCGTCTTACATATTTTGGACAGGTAGTCAGGAGAGATCAATCCCTGGAGAAAGACATCATGTCTGGGAGGGTGGCAGGTCAATGAAAAAAAGGAAGACCCTCAACTAGATGAATTAACACAGTGGCTGCAACAGTGGGTTTAAACATAAAAAGATTGTGTGCATGGCACAGTGTTGGACAATTTTTCATTCTGTTGTACATAGGGTTGCTATGAGTCAGACCCAACTTGATAGCACCTAATAATAACAACAACAACAACCTTGATAAAGGTAGATGAATGCAGAGCTATAAATCTGATCAGAGCATCACTGCTTGGTCCTCAAGGAGCTTATATTTAAGACCAATTTTGTTCAGCTAGGGTTTGTATGACTTATAGGTCTGTGACTTATAGGTCAGTGACTTGAAAAGTGTTTGTACTGGGGATGGAAAGAGCTGTTTCTGTCTCTTTTTCCAACCAAGGGAGCTGACCGGATTTTCTGCACTCCCTCTCTGAAGCTCTGGGCTGAGGAGAGAGGGTGTCATCCCTGGTGAGTGGCTACAGGTTGGCCTATGTGTTCCCTGCTTCTCCTCTTATGGGAGGTCCTGCTGCTTTGTAGCATTTGAGAAGTTCCTAGCACGGTGCGCTAAGGTGGAGAGAGGGAAGAAGACCCCTCTCTGCAGGGGAGAGAGGCTGACTCTTGGGGCTCAGGGCTGAGAAGTTGGTTGGTTATGGGACATGTGCTTCTTTGCAAAAATCTTTATTCTGAAGTAGAGATCAAGTAATGTGACTTAAAGCAAAAACATACATAAGTGATGATGACTTCCAAGGTACTCAAAGGAAAATCTCATTATTTTCATCCAGAAAAGCTTGCACTTCCAGACTACATCATCATTTAAGGAGGATGATGCATTTCTTCAGCAAGATTTTCCCCAAACTTTCTGCTTAAAAATCAACTGAATTGTTAGAATCATACTTCCCATGTTTTCAGGCCCATAAAGACTCTCTTGGGACCTCAGAATGGCAAGCCCATTGGCAGCGGAAGTCTCTGGAAGGGCCTTAGATGTTACAAGCATTGGTAACCGTGTGTGTGGGCTTGGAAGTAAACAGGTTATAAGCAAACAGTATCATCTTGCATCAGATTTCTACTTATTTTTGTTTTGTTTGTTTTGAGACAGGATCTTGCTATGTATTCCAGGCTGGCCTCCAACTTGCAATCCTCCTGCCTCAGCCTCCTCGAGTGCTGGGATTATAGGCACCTGCCATCATGCCCGACTTTCCTTTTTTTTTTTTTTTTTTTAATGCTCTCAATTTGATTTTATCCCTTCTGTTGATATTCCCTATAATGGCATGTTGCCATTTGCATTGTATTGGAGTGCAATACCACAGGGCCCACCAACTCCAGAGTCGTCAGCCAGGCTTTTGTGGGAGCATTTCCTCCTCTAAGTCTGGCGCCCTCAGCGGAGTTCAGGTCCTGTCCATGGTGCTGATTCTGTCCATGGTGCTGATTCTGTCCATGGTGCTGATTCTGTCCATGATGCTGATTCTTCCTAAGCCCCGCTGCAGGGCTCACCTTCAGGGTGGTGCATGGGCCAGAGGCCACAGGGCAGTGTGGCTGCTGTTGATGGCAAGATCAGAATCATCACCTGGAGCTTTGCCAAGATAGACCCCAGTGGGGCTCAGGTGCTGCTCATCTTGGCTCAAGGGCGGAGTGTAAACAGGCATGTGGCACTGCAGATCCATTCTGGCTGTGTACATGGGATTACGCCGGGGAAGAAACACTTCCTTCCTTCCTTTCTTTTTCTTTTTCTTTCTTTTCTTTTCTTTTCTTCTTTTTTTTGTACTGGGGGTTGAACCCAGGGCCCTGCACTTGCATGCTCTGCAAGTGCTGGGCCACTGAGCTGCACGCTCAGCCCATTTTTGTACTTTTTGAGACAGGGTCTCGCTAAATTACACAGACTGCCTCTGGTCTCGAACTTGCGACCCTCCTGCCTCAACCTCCCAAGTCACTGGGATCCTTCCTTCTTTCTTTCCTTTTTTTCTTTTTTCTCTCTCTCTTTCCCTCCTTCTCCTTCCTTCCTTCCTTGCTTGCTTCTTTCCTTCATTCCTCTCTCTATCTCTCTCAATTTCCCTCCCTCCCTTCCCTCCTTCCTTTCCTCCTTCCTCCCTTCCTTCCTTCTTTTCTTCCTTCCTTCTTTCTTTGAAAAATCCAGCTATGTTGCCCAGGCCGTCCCTGAATCTCTGTGTTCAAATAATCCTCCTGCCTCAGCCTCCTGAATAACTGGGACTACAGGTGTGCACCACCACGCCACGCTCATCAGTCCTTACGCAGAGTCTGAACGTCTCAGGTACCTTCCTGTTATGACAGGAGAGTCGCTTTGGGGCGGTGGGAGGGCATCAGGAGAAGAGAAGTCTTCTGCAGTCTTACGATAGGGTCTCAAGCCTTAGAGACCCTGTTCCCCTAGGGCTGAGCTCTTCACCTCTGCTTCTCAGCTCTGGCCCACTTAAGGGAGACAGAAAGGCCAGAAGGGTCTGTGGTTGGGTGCTTCTCTCCCCGCTGGTACAGTGGTTGTCCTGGGGGGTTCCCCTTGTAAGGGGGCAAGGGCACCCTGGGTGTATTGCAGAATGGTATCTTTTCCCTTTTCCCTGCTGGAAAAGCAAGGGGATTTTTCTGCATTCTTCATCCTGGGAACTCAATGGGCCTTCTGGGGGTAAAAATTCATATAGGTGTGTGGGCCCCAGTGTTCTTCTGCCCTGAGGCCAGCCATGCTAATCTTTGGCAGTCAGTGAATACCATTCCAGTTCCCCTCCCAGTGAGCTGTGATCCTCTCAATCCATTTATCCCTCTCCCCAGTATGTGTTGTTGCTCAGTGCCACTGGAGTCAGTGTCCAACTCATAGCGACCCAACGTACAACAGGAGAAACACAATTATCAGTGCTTCTCTGCAATCCATAGGGTTTTCAATGGTGGATTGATTTTTGGGAGTGGGTTGCCAGGTCTGTCTCCCAAGCCTACAGCACCTGGTGTTCCCAGGTGGTCTTCCATCTAAGGACTAACCAGGCCCCAGCCTGCTTAGCTTCTGGGATCTGATTGGATCAGATGCCACAGATGATTGGTGGACTCTCATTTGTGAGTATTCAAGTGCTTTCCCAGTGTCTGTTGAGGATTGGATCCAGGACATCTGACAGATGCTGAAATGCGTGGGTGTTCAAGTTCCTTATACAAAATGGCATAGCATCTGCATGTTGTTGTTATTAGGTGCTGTTGAGTTGGATCCGACTCATAGTGACCCTATGTACAGCAAAATGAAATGCTCCCTGACACTGTGCCATCCCCAACACTATGTCAGTACTTCTCTGCTATTCATAGGGTTTTTCAATGGCAGATTGTTTTTTGGGAGTGGGTTGCCAGGTTCTTCTCCCAAGCCTGCAGCACCCGGTATTCCCAGGCGATCTCCCATTCAAGGACTAAGAGGCCTGACTCTGCTTAGCTTCTCAGATTGGACAAGATCAAATGCCAGGGTGGTATGGCTATAGACAGTATTTGCATAGAGCTTATTTTACACTTTAACTCATCTCTGCCTAACTTACAAAATGTATGTAAATACTATGCAAGTAGTTATTATACTGTATTGTTGGGGAATAATCACAAGAAAAAATGTCTATTTGTTTTCGCATATTTCCAGTCTGTAGTTAGTAGTGGAATATGAAGATGTGGATCCTGCCAGTGTGGAAGGGTGACTGCATTTTTCCTCAATTCATTGTGTGAACTGTGGCTCTTGAAGTCAGTTGTTGTTGTTGTTAGGTGCCATCGAGTCGGTATCTGACTCACAGTGACCCTCATAGGGTTTTCAATGGCTGTTTCGGGATTGCCTTGGGAGTGGATTGCCAGGCCCTTCTCTCATTTTTGTGGTGCTGGGAATTGAACTGAAAACCTCAGAGACTGCAGCGCAGTGCTCTACCAACTGAGCTAAATCCCAGCCTTAAAGTCAGTATCTAGAGTTTAATCTGTAGAGGGTTTTTTTTTTTTTTTTTGCAGTACTGAGGGTTGAACCCAGGGCCTTGTGCTTGCATGCTTTGCAAGTGCTGGACCACTGAGCTGCACCCCCAGCCCATTAGTTTTAGTTTTTGAGACAGGGTCTCGCTAAATTATGCAGACTGTCTCTGGTCTCAAACTTGCCATCCTCCTGCCTCTGCCTCCTGAGCTGCTGGGATTATAGGTGTGCACCACCATGCCTGGCTATATAGAAAAAATTTAACCCATAAAGATGAATGAACTTTACTCAAAATTGGAAATACTAGAAATAAGAAGTAAAATATATTTCTTCCTCTGATCAGATATGGTTGTGAGCCAGAAAACACCTTATTTTTTGTGTGTTTCTACTGCACCATTTTCAGAGCAATATAAGTGACACGGGAAATATCTTCACATCTTTTTTCTGCCTTCATTGAAAAAGGTATTGGAGTTATCCTGGGTAGATCGGGTGGCTAAAGGAAATATCTGTATATCCTTATCAACTACTTCAGGTGACAGTCAGCCCTGGATAGCACAGAACATAAGCCTTCACATTGCTTGTGCACGAAAATTAGTGCACTGATATTACTGTTGTTAGGTGCCATCCACTCTTGTCCAACTCATAGCGACCCTCATAGGGTTTTCAATGGCTGATTGTTTCGGGATTGCCTCGGGAGTGGATTGCCAGGTCCTACTCCCATTTTTGTGGTGCAGGAAATTGAACTGGGGACCTCAGAGACTGCAGAGCAGTGCTCTACCTACTGAGCTAAATCCCAGCCCCCAGTGCACTGATCGGCATATTTTAATGCTACCTCCGTCCTCCAAGCCAGAAGCCTGAGCTGACTAAGGTCTTGGAGGGATGGGAAATGACTTTAATTGTGTGTAGCTTTTGATTGGTGGAATACTTTCTCTTAACGATTGTGCTGAAATACAAAGGAGAGCTTTGTGAGGTTTAATGCGGGGACTTTTATACCTGAAACGGGTTTTGCCACCATCAAGGAAAGGTGACTTAGCTGCCATTGTCTTAATCCTGCTCTCGAGCTATGTGGCCTCTCATTCCTATTTAATGTTGCAATGCATTTCAGCTAAAGACTCTCTTATCTCTTATCTGTGGGGCTGGGATTTAGCTCAGATGGTAGAGTGCTGCTTAGTCTCTGAGGACCCAGTTTGATCCCCAGCACTGCAAAAATGGGAGAAGGACCTGGCAGTCCACTCCCGAAACAATCCCGAAACAGTCAGCCATTGAGAACCCTGTGAGGCTGACTGTGAGTCAGACATGACTTGACAGCACTAAACACCACCACTGTCTTGTCTCAACTAATACAAACCAGAAAAAGAGATTGGCTGGGGAGAGGAAGGTCAAGTCCATGAGATTCATTTATGTCTGGAAAGAAGACACTTGGGTCTCGAGAGTGGTCAGTAGTGAGTCGACCAATGCAAGAGGCATCCAAAAAGAGGATGGAGGTTGGAGTGGAATGTTCTTTTGGATCCTTTTCAGCTCCAGGATTTTTATAACTACATTCTCTTTGATCCAGTTTACTATGGACAGATTTATACCAAAGTACCAGGCAGAATTAGTAAATTCTAATCATCTCCACAAGGCTGGGATTTAGCTCAGTTGGTAGAGCACTGCTCTGTAGTCTCTGAGGTCCCAAGTTCAATTCCCAGCACCGCAAAAATGGGAGAAGGACGTGGCAATCCACTCCCAAGGCAATCCCCAAACAGTCAGCCATTGAAAACCCAAGGAGGGTTGCTATGAGTCAGATATGACTGGACGGTACCTAATAACAACAACAACAACAATCATCCCCACTTAATCCAACACGTGATCTCGGCTCTAAAGCTCCAGTGAGTTATCTAGATGTGATGTAAATAGTACAGGTTTATTAAAGGTGCTAAAACTGGAAGACTCACCTATGCATTTACAAGGACCCAGGTGCCCTCATTGGTGGATTATGATATACACGTAAGAAGAGGGATCCTGAGGGCAGGTGATTGGGGCATTAGTGAGGCCTTAGTTTTCTTTGTTTCTTTTTTCAACTTGTTGGAAATTTTGAAATGTCTTACTCTTACATATTGGGTCCTGCTGGACGCGGTGGTGCACACCTGTCATCCCAGTGGCTCGGGAGGCAGAGGCAGAAGGATCGCAAATTCAAGACCACAGGCAGTCTATGTAACTTAGTGAGACCCTGTCTCAAAAAAAAAAAAAATGGGCTGAGGGTGCAGCTCAGTGGCCCAGTACTTGCAAAGCATGCAGATGCGAGGCCCTGGGTTCAACCCCTAGTACCACACACACACAAAAAAATTAAAAATAAATAAATAAATAAATAAATAAAAATAAATTAAAAATTAAAATTGGGTCCTGATGTCAGTTGGTGGGAAATTAAGTTGGAGGGGCAGAAGCCCAGGGGAAACAGAGAGGGAACCACACTCCCTGTAATTTCCTATTCGCCGAGATTAGGTCATTATGCAAACTGTGATTAGATTCTTCTCTCTTCGTGTCCTCCCCTGAAGACCTGCTTGCAAATTCCCTTAGCCACGGCTCATTTCCTCCTGGTCTGTCCTCTCCCCTCTGCGAGCCCGCCAGCTACGTGCAGAGCGGAGGAGTTGAGCGGAGGAGTTGAGCGCAGGTGATGCCTGGCAGGACCGCGGCTCCCTGGGGGACTTGTTTTGGATCTGTGCGACGTCCCTAGCACTCTTCATTTCCTACGGTTCTGCTTCTTCCTTCTCCCCTTTTCGCCTTCTGCATTGCTTTTTCTTTGCACGAGAGGAGTGTCTATAAGTGGATCGTTTATCTGCTCTGTGTTGTCGTAAAACTCATCTAAAACAAAAGATCTGTACGAGTAGAGAGGGGAACGGAGATCATCAGAGGCTAGGAATGGCAGGGCAAAGGGCAGGGAGGAGAGGTCTGATAACCAGCCTCTCCAGTTTCATAGGAGGAATTAGCTCTAACGGTCTTGCTGTCACATAGATCCTAAATGTCCTCCAAAGGTCCCCGTTTTAAAAGCCTTGGTCCACAGTGTAGCACTTCTGGGACGTGTGGGGCCTTTAAGAGGCGGTGCCTAGCGGGAGGTCTTTAGGTCATTGGTGGTCTGTCCTTGAAAGGGATTCTGGGAGTCTGGTCTTTTTCTCCTCTTTCACTTCCTGGCCTTGAGTTTTGCTCTTCCGCCATGATGTGCTCCTTCCCCACAGGACCCAATGCACTGGGGCCAACTGCTCATGGACTGAAACCTCTAGAACTGTTAGCTAAGTAATCCTTTTTCTCTTAATTCACTGATTTATCTTAAGCATTTGATATAGCAATAGAAAACTAACACAGCACTATAGCACAGTAGGGTAACTACGATCTACAGCCATTTCCTATAGGCTGGTATTTCCAAATACATAGAATTTGAAGGTATCCAACATATACAAATGATAAACATTCAAGGAGAAGGAAATGTTAATTTGATCATTACCTGTTCTATCCGTGTATCCAATTATCATATTCTACCCCATAAACCCCCCACGTGTCTCTCAGCGTGTCGTGCTGTGGGGGCCTGTGTGTCGCTGTGATGCTGAAATCAGTGCCACTGGTATCTCAGATACCAGCAGGGCCACCTATGTTAGACAAGTTTCACTTGGGCTTCCAGGCTAAGACAGACGAGGGAGAAGGATCTGGGTTTGCAGAGTGAGGAGTGGGCTGGACCATAAGGCACAGATCTAATCGTCAGTGTGTGTGTGGCTGGTGTCTACTCCATCTGCCTAGTGACTATGTAGTGCTGTTCCCAGCTAATGTGTGCTCAGTGTGACAGCCTCTCCAATAACCAGGACATTCAAGGCTAAAAATGTATTGGATACATTTGATTTTGCCTTTAAATGATGCCAGGTTTTGTTTTATGGTTGTTCTTGTTAGGTGCCATGGAGTCAGTTCCGACTCTTAGTGACCCAATGTATAACAGAAGGAGACATTCTCCAACACTGTGCCATGCGGGACACTATGTCAGTGCTTCTCTGGTATTCACAAAGTTTTCAATGGCTGATTGTTTTGGGAGTGGGATGCCAGGTCCTTCTCCCATTTTTGCAGTGCTGAGGATTGAACCCAGGGCCTCAGAGTAGCACTACACCAACTGAACTACTCCCCAGCCCATAGGCTTCATTTTAGTTTGTGATAATTAATTACTGAGTTTGAGCTCAGCTTGCTAGTCTTGGGGTCACTATGTAATAGAAAAAATCATACGTTTCATTTTAGTTTCTTTTATTTTGTGGCTAAAGATGATATGTCACAAAGTCCTTGTGTCTTCCTCAGTAATGAATTATCCATGTTGTTATTGTTGTTGTTAGGTGCTGTCGAGTCAGTATTCAACTCATAGTGACCCTCATAGGGTTTTTAATGGCTGACTGTTTCAGGATAGCCTTGGGAGTGGATTGCCAGGTCCTTCTCCCATTTTTGCGGTGCTGGGAATTGAACTCGGGACCTCAGAGACTGCAGCACAACGCTCTACCAACTGAGCTAAATCCCAGCCCCGAATTATCCATGGGACATAGAAATTATGTTTGGAAAAGGTGCATGTTCTTATTAAGATTGTGTAACTTCTTGTTGTTGTTAGGTGCCCTTGAGTCATCTCTCCAACTTTCATAGCAACCCTCATAGGGTTTTCAATGGCCAATTGTTTAAGGATTGTTCTGGGAGTGGGTTGCCAAAGCTTTCTCCTGTTCTTTCAGTGCTGGGGATTGAACTCAGGTCCTCAGAGTGTGGAGTGGCACTCTACTGACTGAGCTAAGCCGCAGCCCAAGTTATGTGTGACTTAACATAAACTAAAATAACATGTATTTATTCTCGGTAATTATGTGGTTGAAGCAGGGCTTCTTTTTAAATACACATCCACTAATGATGTGAAAAAAAATTCATCATAGAAATACTTATTAAAATTCTCAGCCAGCAGGTGTAATTAAGCAGGACAAGGGATCCTGCAGGCAGCAGAAAAATCTGTATGAAAAATGCAAGACCTGTCACAGTTTCACACTTGCCACTCAGACTGTTATCAATTAAATAAAAACAAAACAAAAAAATCCCAATGGGATGCAGTAAATATTCGATGTGATGCAATTTTCCATCATTCCAACAAACGCTTGGGAAGGAGAGGCGGGCGGGGCGGGGGGGGGGGAGCCAGAGGAAGGAGAGAGAGAAGGGGAGGGGAGGCAGGACGCGGTCCTGGACAATGCCAAGAGAATACCAGAAAATGTCAGGGTGAAAAGCGGTGCAGGCTGTGTGGCCTCACGCTGGTTTGGGGCATTGGACTTAAACTTTTCCTGTTACCCATTTCTGCCTTTTGTAAATATGCTGTTGGTTCTGTAAACTGTAGGTTCTGTGCTTGCATGGACTGGGGATCCAAGAAGGCACAACGAGACTTGAAAATCTTCACTGAGCTTCACATCCCGCAGACACATGTGCCATTTTATTCCTTTGAAAGGTGGTATCATTCCATTTCATGTGCAGTATCTTCGAAGTCGTCGTTAAGTGCCGTGGAGTTGGTGTCTGACTCATAGGGACACTGTGTACAACGGGTGAAACACTATTATATTGTTAGTGCTTCTCTGCTATTCATTGGGCTTTCAATGGCTGATTGTTTTTTGGGAGTGGGTTGCTGGGTCCTTCTCCCAAGCCTACAGCACCTGGTGTTCCCAGGTGGTCTCCCATCCAAGGACTAACCAGACTGACCCTACTTAGCTTCCGAGATCTGACAAGATCAGATGCCACAGGGCTACAGAATTTTTCTCTCTGTTTACCCCTCCTTCCCTTTCTCTCTCTCTGTCTCTGTCCTTCTGTCTTTCCATCTAGGTTTCTCTTTGTCTCTCTTCTTTCTCTCTCTCTTCTCTCTTCCCTCTCTCTCTTCTCTGTTTCTCTCTCTTCTTGTCTTTCTCTGTCTTTGTCTTTGTCTGCCTCACTTCTCCTCCTCCTCCCTCCTCCCCCCTCCCTCCCTCCCTCCTCCTCCCCCTCCCCCTCCTCCTCCTCCTCCTCTTCTTCTTCTTCTTCTTCTTCTTCTTCTTCTTCTTCT
>VMDO01019480.1:0-39625 GCA_007922755.1 Pedetes capensis | reverse complement strand
TTCCTTCCTTCCTTCCTTCCTTCCTTCCTTCCTTCCTTCCTTCCTCCCTGCCTTCCTTTCTTTCTTTTCTTTCTTTCTTTTGAAACAGAGTCTCACTGTTAGCATAGACTGCCCTGGAACTTGCTGTGTAGCCCAGAATGGCCTCAAACTCACATCAGTCTTCCCACCTCAGCCTCCCAAGTGCTGGGAAATCAGGCGTATGCCACCATGTCCAGTTTACACTGAGTTTTTTTTTGTTTTTTTTTTTTTTTTTAGATAAGATACTCTAAAAGGAATATTGGTATGAAAAACATGATGGTTTCTAAGTCATAAAATTATAAAAGGAGGAACTTCTGTCTTTGTTCACATTCAGGACATAAGCTTTACGGTGGCCGTGTACATGGTAGTGGTAAAAACTGGACAGCGGGTCTGGGAATATTTGGCAAGACTTCGCTCTCATCGCAAGAGCATTCGAAGTCTCCTCTTTGGGGTTCACCTGGACAGCAATGAACCTCGGCTGCTGAGCCTTGGAAAAGACAGGTTCTTGGTGAGTTGCTGGTCTCATTCTCGTTACACCCTGACATCTTGTGCAGACTGGGCCCAAAACATGTATTTCTGGAGAAAATGAGTGTACAGTGAAGTCTCCTAAACCTGCCTCATCAGCCACTGACCTTAACAGGGCTGTAACACTGCACCTGGCTCATGTCCTGGAGTGGGGCTTCTGGGAGGTGGGAAGTGGAAACCCAGGAGAGATGGTGCCCCCACAAAATGGAAGACTCAGCCGCCTGCACCTCCCTGTGTGCACTGGGAAAGCCTGCACTCACTAACCCTTCCTCTGTGTGCAGGGGTCCGGGCCCAGCTGTTCCCTAAATGTGAAAAGCAGTAGAGGAGGAGTGGTGGGAGGGAGCAGCAGGGGCAGTGTAAACATGGCTGACAGCATCAAGGGGAGGGGCTCAGAAGCAATGGACAGATCTATCTCCCCACTCACTTTCCTCCCTCCTGTGGCTCCTCCTTCTTCGCTTCCTCCCTCCCTGCCTACCTCCCTCCCTCCCACCCTTCTCTTTATGCTTTTCTTTCCTTTATTTAATCCATCCTTCCATCCTGTCCTGCCCATCAAAACATGCCACTGGGCCAAATTCAGCAGACTGCCAATGTGGTTTTTATCTATTTTTTATTTAATTATTGTTTGCATGTGTGGTACTCAGGGGATGAACCCAGGGCTTTGCAAGTGCTCCACCAGTGTGCTGCCCTGCCCCAGGCCATTTTTAATTTTTTTATTTCGAGTCAGGGTTTCACTAAATTCTGCAGATTGCCTCTGGCCTCAAATTCACCATCTTCCTGCTCTCACTCTCCCAGGTCGCTGGGATTAAGGGCGTGTGCAACTGAGCCTGGCTCAGGCTGTTAATCTGTGACCTTCAAGTACTGAGACTTAGATATGAATGAGTTCCCACTCTAAAGGATTGCCTAAGAAAATGGGAAGGGGCACAGTGGAACATAACTGGAAGAGTTCACATTTAGGGTTGGGGGACCTAAATTTGAATTTTTACTCTCCCTCTTCTTCACTATGTGGCCTTGGGCAAGCCACTCTGAACATCTGTCTTCTCTGTGGAAAAGACACAGCACTGTTCTGCAGGGAGTTAGGGTTCAATGCCATGTTTTAGGGTGCTGAGACCATCTTTCTCACCATGAGTATTCAGTGATAATAACGCAAAGATATAAGGTCCATAATGTCTTAAAGACCGCACTGCCTCCCCAGAGTAGGACTCTTGACAGGTCATGATATAGGCTGCCAACCCAGAGCTTGAGGCTCCTCAGTTGAGCTTGTCATCCAGCTGGGTCCTCATTTGTGTCCACCTGGGATCCTCTGCAGATAGAGTACAATCTTGTCAAGAGTTATAAAGACCACCTTGAAGTCTTGGACATTCACCGGACTGACCAGGGCAACTACCCCACCTGTATGGTGTGGTACCCACCACTTGCCAAGGAGCTGTTCCTGCTCATCTGCAATAGTGGCTACAAAGTGAAGCTTTTTAATTCCACCACCAAAATGTGCAGGTGAGCACGGGGGGCCTCTTGCTAGTGAGCTGTTCACATCATTTTCTTAGCTTGGTGCAGGTCTCTACCTGAGACCCTGCAACAGCTTGGCTACTGTGATCATTCTCCTCACTTCAAAGAGGAAGAAACCAAGGCACAGATAACATAAGTCATCCTCAACTGAGGTCACATGTCCAGGCAGTGCCAGAGGCAAGATGCAAACTTGGAGTCCTTGCTCCTAAGCTGGGCACTGCATGGCAGCCAGGCGCCTAGAGCTCAGTGCCTGCGAATCAGTGAGCGCACAGACCCTGAACCCTGAAAAAGTCACTGATGCTCTGAAATCTCCCTTTCTTCCACCTGCAGAAAAACCTGTTTTCACCTGTACTTCCAATTGTTTGATTTTTCCTTATGCTGGTTCTCAAAGGAGTTTCAAGTTCTGCTGATAGCATTCATTTGCTCATGCCCTCCATGAGCCAGGTGCTGTTCCAGGTGCTGAAGATGGTGATCCAAGCTAACCATGGTTCCTGCCCTCCTGGGGCTCATACTTCAGTGAGAGAGGGCCAGTGCACTAAATGACCAGGTAGCAAGGGATCAGGTATGTGGTCGCAGCACCACACAAAATTATTAGAAAATGCAGAGATGGGTTTCCTGGGGCAGAAGGACTGTTGTTTACAAAGGGTAGAGGGTTGGTTTTAGGGAGGCGAGGAGTGAGCCAGGACATTGGAGGAAATAGTCTCCAGATGGAGATTCATCAAGAGCAAAGGCATTTAGGGCCGGCTGGAGGGGAGCAGCAAGAGTAGGGAGAGCTCAGCCTGGGAGGGGACCTGACTCTGGCTTCTGTCTGGGAACTGCACTTTGGGGTGCAGAGGGCAAAGATGGAGCGAGGCCAGGAGGCTGTTGGGAGAGCTGATAGTGGCCCTGAGGGCAGCTGGGAAGGGTTCAGATTCTGGGTGCATCCTGTGAGCAAAACCAGCAGGATTTGCTAACAGTGAGAGGGAGGTAAGAGAAGGAGGGGAGTGGGCACTCTTGCATGCCTGAAGATTTAAGCTGGAGCAGCCAGAAGATGGAATTGATCTTTAATGAAATGAAGAAGACCAGGGGAAGGACAGATTTGAAACAAATCAAGAGTCGAAGTTTGAACAAGGTAAGTTTGAAAAAATCATCCACATGGGAATACCCAAAGTAGGCCCTGGAGTACAGAGGTGATGGGCGAGGCTGAACTGGAAGTCAAGAGCAGAGGATGGTTTAAAGCCATGAGGTAGGAGGCTCCAGAGGGGAGGAGTAGATGGAGGCTGCAGGCTACCCCAGGGCATCCGAGGCCAGCTCTGAGAGCAGCATCTCCTGCCTGTGGAGGTGTCCTGTGGCTGGCTATGGCTCCGCAGTCCCCAGGTTTGCTCCTCACCATGGTCGCTGATGCACATCATCTCTGCATCAGGCCCTGTACTGTGTGTGTGTGTGTGTGTGTGTGTGTTAGGTGCCGTTGAGTCAAGTTCGACTCATAGCGACCCTCATGGGTTTTCAATGGCTGACTGTTTCGGGATTGCCTTGGGAGTGGGTTGCCACGTCCTTCTCCCATTTTGCGGGGCTGGGAATCGAACTCGGGACCTCAGAGACTGCAGAGCAGCGCTCTACCAACTGAGCTAAATCCCAGCCCAGGCCCTGTACTAGTCACCCCTTTTCATCCTCCACAACCCTGCCAAGTATTGTCCCACAGAAGTTTAGGGATGCTGTGTAACTTCCTCCTCAAGCAGCTGGGCAGGGCACAGCAAGACTTGATCCTTGAACCTGAGTCTGATTCTGTCCCCTACTAGGGACTGCACAGCTCTGGTGCAGCTCCAGCTTCAGGATCCCACCTGGTCCGCTCTGGCAGGGCAGGGCAGGGCAAAGGAGGGCTTTTGCCTGTGGTTGGCTGCGTCTCAGTTACCGCTAGAAAGAAGCATGGAGGCAAGAACTGGGAGGCAGAATCATTTGCTAGGGAACTGGCAGTGTAACAGCCAGCCCAGCAGACTAGGGGATGATTTTTTTCCCCTCCCTTTATTGGTAAATGATGGTGGGGTACAGAATAATACAGCATTGACTTTTTCCATTATGCAACTATTAACACCACTTTTGGTTACACTTTCATTAACTTACAAGGTTTATGGAGCCTTATGACTAATATGCAGCAAAACTCAAATGCATATTTGGGTTATATTCCCCTATTTTCCCAATGTACTCATGAAGTTGCTTTGTTTACATTGAGTTTATCCTCTCCCCATCTATCCCTCTACATTGATTCTCCTCCCCATCCCACCTTCTGCAATCTTTGCTTCCCTTTGCTAGTTCCCCCCCATCCTTCTTTCTAGTCTTTATATTGTCCCTTCTGCGGATTTTTTTTTTTTTTTTTTGCTGTACTAGAGGTTGAACCCAGGGCTCTGTTCTTGCATGCTTTGTAAGTACTGTACCACTGAGCAGCACCCCCAGCCCATTTTTTTACTTTTTGAGACAGGGTCTCTCTAAATTATGCAGACTGCCTCTGGTCTCGAACTTGTGATCCTCCTGCTTCTGCCTCCCAAGTTGCTGAGATTACAGGCATGCACCACCATACCAGTTTCTTTGCTAAGTTTAATTGTGCTTTTTTAAATATATCAACTTATGTAGGGATTTTTTCTTCCTTTAAGTAAGATTCATTTCCTGGGGGAAGGTTATAGTTCTCAAAGGTATCTCAGATAAGATAGGTTCTCCAAAGCCTAGGGCTACCCAGGCTCTGTCTTTTTTCCTTTTCTTTTGTTTCTTCTTTGTTCTTTTCCAGAAGACAGAAGGAAAAATGACTGAGAAATGTCATGTCATATGGTGGGAAGAGAAATCCAAGTCAATTTTTATTATTTACTTGGTTTGTTTTGAAACAAAGCTGGGAAGTCTATTAAGTGTAGATAAGAGACAGTGTGTGCTTTAGGGTAAAGCACAGGCAGGCGTTCAGAGAGAAGGAGATGCACTTAGTGTGAACTGCAGCCCTGTGTTGTGCCTTCCCTGAGGAGTCCCCCTCCTCGGGACCTCTATTCAGACATGAATTTTTAAGATGAGTAAGGGAGTGAAACAAAGTTAGAATGTTCATTAGATGGGGTGAGGAACAGAATGTTCTTTAGGGCAAGCCCAGGTGCTCAGAAAGAAAGAGAAACACTTAAGAATCATAGCGTGTGTCCAAGACATGGATGTGGGTCCCTCAAGAGAGAGAAAATCCTAAATCAATTTTTAAAAAAACTATTAAAAGACTTGTGAGAATGGGTAGAGAAGAGTTTAAGGAAGATTTTAGAATCTTTGTACATCATTTTTAATGAACACATGATTTTGAGACAAGGATGTTCCTCAGACATGCCTGGTCCTGAGAAACTGAATTTGTGGGGCAAGAGAATTAGGGATGGCATGCCTCAGGCTTGACATTCCTGCTCACAGTTAGTAGTGACAGAAAAGAGACAGGAGGGACTTTTAGCCACATATTTGGAAGTTTTTGCCTACTAAGGATTAATCTGAAGTTAGCATAAAGCATCTTTTAAGAAAACAATTTATGAGGGTACAATTCATATTCGTAAAGCAATTTAAATGAATGGCGCACTGACATCTAATACATTCACAATGTTGTGCAACCATCACCTCCATCTAGTTCCAGAACATTTCCACCCTTCCAAGGCAAAACCCCTTGCATAAAGCATCTTTTAAGCTGTGGGAATGATAAAGATTCAAAATCACAGCTTAATTGGAGAGGAGTTGCTCTTTCACGATGAATCCAAAAGAATTTTAAAACACATGTTAAAAATATTTGAAAAAACATGAAAAGGCAATTCACAGAAAAAGGCCAATAAACATATGAGCAGATGCTCACCAGTCTATCAAAGATGCAAATGAAAACACAATATAATTTTTTACAAATCAGATTAGCAGAGATAAAAATGATTGATAGTGCTGAATGTTGGCAAGGCTGTGGGGGAACTGGGTGCTCTCACCACTGCTGGTGGGGTATAAATCAGTATAACCTTTTTGGAAAGCAATTTGTCACCCTCTATTAAATTTTATCATATCTCCTGACTTCTAGGAATGGAGTGCACAGAAGTGCTCACACAATTATGCCAAGACACAAGTAAAAGGATCTCTTGTTTGAAAATATACTTAAAAAATGGAAACAATCCAAATGTCCATTAATAGGGGATTAGTTAAATGATAGTGTATCAGTGCACTGGAACATAATGCCAATTTTAGAAGAGGAAAAAAGGGAATAAGAGTTCTCTGTGCGGTCTTGTGGGGATATAGGTAAGACACAATATGTGAAAAAGCAAATTACTTAATAAGTATGAATGTTATAATTCTATATTCATGTAAAATCATAGTTAGAAAAGAAATTCTTGAATCATGTGCACCAAACTGTTATCTGTTTGGTACTTCTCTTGGGACAGAGTCAGCACTGTAGGGTATAGGTAGATTTTCTACCTTTTTTTTTTTTTTTTTTTTCCATTGCTGGGAAATTGCAGTGCAGGGCCTCAGTGCATGCTAAGCAAGCACTCTACCAACTGAGCTAAAACCCTCACCCCTGATTTTCTACTTTATATATGTGTAAGTGTTTGAGTCTGCAGCCATAGCCCCCTGGCATCCTTTCTCATCAGATCTCAGAAGTTAAGCAGTGTCAGGCCTGGTTTTTCCTTGGATGGAAGACCACATGGGAACACCAGGTGCTGTAGGTTTGGGAGAAAGACCTGGAATCCCATTTCCAAAAAATAATCAGTCATTGAAAACCCTATTAATAGCAAAGAAGCAATGGCAATAGTGCCGGGGATGGCACCGTGTTGGGTAGTGTTTCATCTATTGTACATAGGGTTGCTATGGGTCAAACCCAGCTGGATGGCACCTAACAACAACAACAACAACAACAAATCTTTGAACATTTTCACAATGAATGTTGTTGTTAGGTTCTGTTGAGTCATGTCTGATTCATAGCGACCCTCATAGGGTTTTCTATGGCTGATTGTTTCAGGATTGCCTTAGGATTGGATTGTCATGTCCTTCTCCCATCACAGTGAATATTTAATACTTTTCAATCATAAGGAAAAGCTGTTAATTTTATGAAATTGTTAGATAATTTTAGTAAGACTAGGTAATAGGTAGCTATGTGTAAGAAAGTGTTTGGAGTGCTTTATACATATTAACTTGATGCCTGCTAAAGCTTTCTGGGGCAAGTAGTCTTTATTCCTATTGTACAGACAAGGAACCAGAGGCACAGAGAGCACTGAACACAGGAAAATTAATCCTTTTAAAGTAGACACTTAAAGCCAGGGAGGTGGTATGTGCCTGCAATCCTAGCACTCAGGAAGCCTGCAGCAAGAGGATCACCACACATTTGAGGCAAACCTGGGCTAGAGAGTGAGATTCTGTCTAGGACAAAAAGAAAAGAGGGAGAGAGAGAGAAACTTGACTTAAGTGTTTTTACTGTATTGACAAAGTTGCATGATCATCGCCATTATCCAATTCAAGAACATTTTCAACAACACAAAAAGATACCTGGTACCCATTAGCAGTCACTCCACACCCCCAGCCCCTGAAAAACACTGATCTGCTTCCTATCTTGGGAACGTGTCTATTTTGCACATGTGAGTATGAACTCATATTCATGTAAATGGATTCACACAACATATAATCTCTCATTTCTGGCTTCTTTCATTTAACATAATGCTTTGGTTTTGGTTTTGGTTTTTGGTTTTTGAGACAGTGTCTCACTGTGTAGCCCACACTATCCTGGAACTTGCTATGTAGACCAGGATGGCCTTGAATTCTCATCAATCCTCCTGCCTCAGCCTCCCAAGTACTGGGGTTACAGGCATATGCTGCCATGCCTGGCTTTTATCACTGTGTTTTCAAAGTTTATCCATACTGTGTGGCATGACTCAGGACTTCATTTCTATAACTGGCTAATATCCCACTGTGAGAACACATCACATTCTATTTATCTATTCAGCAGCTGATTGATATTTGGATTGTTTCTGTTTTGTAGCAGTGTGGACACTGGGGCATAGGATTCTGTGTGGACCTGTGTTCCATGCCTTGAGTAAAGACCTGGGAGTGGACTTGCAGGGTCATATGGCAGGTAGTTCTATGTTTAGCCATGTGAGTAACTTCCAGACTGTTTCCACAACAGCTGCACCATTTTGCATTTCCACTAACCACATGGGGCTGGAGTTTAGCTCAGTTGGTAGAGCAGTGCCAGGCATGGCACAGTGTCAGGCAGTGTTTCGTTCTGTTGTACATAGGGTCGCTATGAGTCAGACCCAACAACAACAACAACACGAGCCACATATGAAGGTTCCAGCTTCTCCACAACTTGTCCATAACTTGCAAGGGTAAAAGCTGGGGCTGAAGTCAGAACCTGTGCTCTTACCCATGCTCCCCTGCCTCTGTCCACTTGGCAATAGGTAGGAGGGGCTTCTGGAGAAGGGTGGCTTGCCATTAGCTGTCCATTGTCTACTTGTTGGTCATTTTAGTGTTTTGACATTGCACCTAATTCCATGTGCATATGAACCCGATCAGGGCTTTTCCCAGCTTGCCACCTTCTCTGGCCTCCCGCAGCCCAGCAGGAAAAGCCCACCTTCACAATTGCCCCTGCTCACCTCCTCAGTGTTTTACCTCCCCCCACCTCTGACTCCTTTCCCATTACTGTTTGTGGTACCGAGGTTTCAGTGTCTATGTCCCTTGCCTTCATACCTCTTCTTCCTGCTGCCTGTTTCTCATGTCCTCTATGTTGTTCTCTACATCCACCATTCCAACAGCAGCTCAGCTGTTGCCTGACAGCTCTTCACTCCTGCCTCAGTGCCATCCCTCCATACTTCTCACCTCACATCAGTTCTGCACCTTTTATCCCTCAGTGGCATGAGCCACACCTTATTCGTCTTTGCATCCTGAGCACCTAACACCATGCCCGGCATAGGGAGGTGCTCACAAAAGGCTAGTGCGATGGGATTGGCTTTTCATTTATCTAGCATACATCCAACAAGCACCTCCTGTCTTGCCCAGACACAAGGTAGTGCTGGGACCCAGGGAGAAAACCCACCCAAACACTGTGGGCTTATCATAGGAAAAGGTGAAATCACCATGGGACTCACACAGGGGCAGATCCAGATTCTGTGAGGCCCAAGTCATGGTCAATTTTGTGGGCCATTATTAAAGAAAAGAAAGGAAAAAGAAAAAAGTAAAGAAAAAGAAAAGGATACAATGCTAGGGCCCCTTCCAGGGCTCCAAAGGAACAAATAAAAGATCCTGCTGGCTTCAGGGAGAATCTAGCCCTAGACCGGAAGTGACATCTAGTGCCCTCACGCTAGAGAAAAACCCCTCTTTAGTGAAATAGTCTGAATTAGCCTGAATTAAAGAAATTTAAGCCAGGTGCAGTGATGCTTGAGACCATCCCTTTAAAAAAAGGTGGTGTGGGGCGGGGGCTGACTTCAAGAGGTCTTGACCAGCATGATTACAGTTTGACACATGGATGGATTTGGAAATCCGCGCCACAGATGTCTGGAATAAAGCATCACATTTCATTCTAATTTCTTGGCCTAGCTTTGGGGAATAGGTTATTTCCTTGCATCATGCCAATGCATGTCATTGCCCTGAAGCTTTTTGCTTGTCTTTCTTGAGGCGTAATGTTCCCTTCACTCAGCTGTCACGGCCACTGAAAGCACACTTCATAATCAAAATTTCCCTCAAGTTCCCCCAACGTTTGTCATTTGGAGCTGCTGCTCTTTATTTACAGCAGCCGTTAGTGGCAGTTGACAGAGTGTCTTAAGTAGGGCATTAGCTGAGTAACAAGATAGAAATTCAGAATTAAAAATGTATAAAGATCTGGGTTCTGTGGGTCACATCTGTAATCCCAGAAACTTGGGAGATGGAGGCAGGAGGATTGCAAGAGTGAGGCCAGAGGCAGCCTGTGTAACTTAATGAGACCCTGGCTCAAAATAAAAATTAAAAATGGTCTAGGGGTGCAGCTCAGTGGCAGAGCACTTACAAAGTATGTCCAAGGCCCTGGTTTCAACCCCCAAGTACCACAAAGAGGAAAAGGAAAGAAAAATGTATAATGAGCCACATGTGGTGGTATCCACCTGTATCCTCAGCACTTGGGAGACTGAGGCAAGAGTACTAGGAGCTGGAAACCAGCCTGGGTTACAGAGGAAGTTCTAAGTCAGCCTGACCTATGTAGTGATAGCCTGTCTCAAAAGAAAGAAAAGAAAAGAAAAGAAAGGAAAGAAAGAAAGAAAGAAAGAAAGAAAGAAAGAAAGGGAAGAGCATCATGACCAAAAAGTTTTAAATCATTCATTCATATTTACAGAATTTAAAACATGCTTTATTGCTGGTTGCAGTGTTGCACACCTATAATCCCAGCGACTAGGGAGGAGGAGGATCATAAATTCAAGGCCAGAGGTAGCCTGTGTAATTTAGCAAGACCCTGTCTCAAAATTAAAACAGGGATTGGGATACAGCTCAGTGGCAAAGCATACATGAGGACCTGGGTTCAACCCCCTAGTACTGCATAAATAAATGTTCTTTCTCTTTTTCCCATTCAGAAAGACACTTCTTGGGCCAGCTTATGGGTCTCCAATTGAGCACACGCAGGTCCTCCCAGTGAAAACCACCATGGAGCTACAGAAGCGCTACTTGGTGTTCATTAACAGAGACAAGGTAGCTGCTCCCTTTTCACTGCCTCTGCAAGACAATTCCCTGTGTTAGGAACAGCAGTCAGCCCCAAAGACTGTAAAACCCCAGGATGCCTGGTCACATAGCTTCACGGAACCACTTCCATCCAGGTCACTGGTGATTGTGAAAATTGCCATAGACTAGTTACAATGACTCTTGGGAGGAAGTTCTGCCATCCAAGTACTAACCAGACCCAACTCTACTCAGCTTCTGAGATCAGACAAGATCGGGCACATTCAGAGTGGTGTGGCTGCACTCCTGGGAGGCATTTCTGAGCAGAGTTACCATATTTTCCGTACCCCAATGAAGATGCATAGCCCGCCAAAGGAATTTCAGTTTCTTATTTATTTACTTGGAAAATATGATTTCCATGGAAGATATGCAAATTATTATACTTAGTTGTACATTTAATGAATCATTTATGTAGAAAAGCATAAAGTCTTAGGTTGTTAGAATTATTCTGGAAAACTCTGGACATCTGATTATGAAGACAAGGAGGAAAACTTCCCTTGTAACTGCTGAAGCTGTGCAGGGGGACCCATTTCCCTCCAGGGAACCCCCAAAAGCCCTGGTGTGTGGGGGTGCCCAGTTATATTATACATGGTTCTAGACACAGGTCCTTCCCGCACTTAGACCTGGAGGTGAAGCATGGGTGTGTTGGGTCTGGCTTGTGGCCCAGTTACTGGGGTCACAATTACCTATTTCTTTCTAGGTTGGACTTCAGATCTTACCAGTTGATGGCAATCCACATAAGACATGTGCTATTATTTGCCATCCAAATGGGGTGGCAGGAATGGCCCTTTCCTATGACGGCTGCTATGCCTTCACAGCAGGAGGCTATGATCGCTCGGTAGTACAGTGGAAAATCAACTTAAGGTATGTGACAGGGTGTGCATCTTGCCCCATAAAGAAGACATCAGGTGTAGATCCTGTCTTGTCATTCAACAACAGCAGACAGTTACATAACCCCTACTATAAACCAGGCACTACGCTAGGGTATCACAGGGTGTGGCCTTCATGATGCTCCCTTGTGGCATCCGTTCACATTAATGTGCAGACCAAAAGTTACTGTGCAGTTTCATGGACCATGCACTGAATCCACAGTTCAGGCAGTATGAAGCCACCTGGACTAAGCCTGGCTCCCTGGAATACTTCTAACTTCATCTGTGCATATCTATACCAGCCAGAGAGACCCAGGCCAAACCTCCAAAGTGTGCAGTACAGAAATAGTATTATTGGAAATGTACATTTTCAGTTTACTCTTCTCATCTTCCCTGTCCTGAGCTGAAACCTCTACCTAAGGTGAGGATGGAAAATTCTGGACTTAAACATCAAAGAGTAAGGGATTTGAGGTCAAAGACATATGGGCTTGAATATGGGGCCTTCTCTCTGCTGGCTGTGGGACAAAGGCAGTTTTCTTAACATCTCTGAGCTTTACATTCCTTATTTGTGAAATGGGGTGACAATCGGGACTGTGACAGGATCCTTATAGGGATCACATAGGTTAAGATACATATGTGAAGTACCTAGCAGAGCTAAGTGCTCAGTAAGTGAATGATTTCCTTTCTTTGCTTCTTCCTGAAAAGGGCATTTGCTTATGAGATCAGGGTCTTTCTTACTAAAAGAGAAAGCAGCTGCTAAGGTGACCCTCTCATCCACCCAAATTCAGTAATCTGTAACAGGACAGAGCCAACCACTGGACAGCTACTTCCTATTCCTGGCCACTCTGTCCCTGCCTCTGCTCGGGGACCTTCCCTGTGACCTTAAGGAGCAGCTCAGAACAGCTCAGAAGTTCTTTCTTTCCTCAAAGAGTGAAGTTGATTCCTGGCTCCTTATAAAGTCTCCCCGCACTCCAACCTGCCAAGTGTGCATCTTTCTCCTTAGGGCAGATACTGAAGCTTCTCCTTTTCACCTGAATTGGAGTGAAATCTGCTTTGGAGGCACTGTGGCTTAAGATTGCCATTGCAACTCTGCCTTTCGCCTCTGCCTTTACCTGAGAGAGCAGATCTGGGAACTGGAGGACTCAGAAGCTGGAGTCAGGCCTCCCATCCAAAAGCCCTTCCTTATCATGTCCCCACATGAGCTGTTTGCTGCCTAACACCTGCTTACCACCTGCAACCTTGGGGGCAAGTGACAGGCTAGGGGAGGGCCACCCCCTTGGCCTGTTAACAGTACTAGTGTGTTGAGCCCAAGACCTCAAGCATGCTTGGCAAGTGCTGTTACTGCGCTGTGTGCTCCAGCCCCTCTGTTATTTTTGATCTTGAGGCGGGGTCTCGGTAAATTGTATAGGCTGCCTCTGGCCTCAAACTCATGATCCTCCTGCCTCCACCCCTGTGTTGCTAGGGTTACAGGTATGTGCCACGGCACCTGGCAGTCTTCGCCTTTTCATTTTGGCCCGTTTCTCCCTTGTTGTGAGATCTGGAATAGTATGGATTGTTTTTAAAAATGTACTCGCTTTCCAGTAGCTTCCCTGTGCCTGGCCAGGATCCAGACTTCTGAAAATTTCAATTTAATCTGTTGTGGGACAAAGGATCATTATAAACTAATTAGCACTTTATTGCTGCTTCTGGACTTAATATGTTCACTGCTTCATTAATGGAAAGAAATGTAAAATCCCTAAACAAGTAAACAACAAAATTCCCAGTAGATTTACTGATGGCAGACTTGGATGGTGAAATGAGGGTGCCAAATCCCCTCATAGTCTGATGATTTTATCAGCACACACCTAGGCTGTCTTCACAGTGTATGGAACAACTTACCTGGAGCCCCTTTCCTGTTATCTTCTCCTCAGTGTTCATTCCACACACTCTCTCCCCTCTCCCCTCTCCCCTCTCCCCTCTCCCCATCTTTGCTAGCTCTTTTTTTCTCCTTGTCTGGCATCAGTGCAAACAAAAAAATCTTTTCTGCACATTCTCACTGCCTCCTCTCCCCCTGATACCCGCTCGGCTAGAAGAATAGACCCAGATTCAGATCCTCGTTCACTCACCTATTTGCTGAGTGGTGTTAGTGAATTCCCTTTACTTCTCTGAGCCTCAGTTGCTCCACCTATTGAATGGGAATGTCATCCCCACAGTCAGAGTGGTTTTGACGGTGAGATTACCATATTGCTACTACTCCGCCTCCTCCAGGGAGCATTTCCTGGGCTCTCACCACGTGCTAGTCATGATGCTCCCGGTTCTCAAGCTTGACTCCTTGCCCAGAAGTACCATATGTGTTGCTGGGTATATAGTAGGTGTTCCATAAATGTCACTTCCCGTTGGCACCCCAGTGACCTCCTTTACGATTGCAAGTGTTCGGATCCCAACTGTGTTAGTTACTTTTCTTATCACTGTGACAAAATGCCTGACGAAACCTAAGGCAGGCAGATGGGGCTATGGGGCTCACAGCTGGTAGAGTTTCAGTCTGCAGGGTCAGAACGGGTGTGACTGTGGCAGAGGACCTCACAGGGTTGTGGCCTAGAGAGAGAAAGATAGCGCCCAGAATGGGGGCCCCATCATAAAACCCTCCACAGGCCTTCCCCCAGTGGCCGGCTTCCTCTAGGTCAGTCCCATCTCCTCAACTACGCAGCCCTCAGTTACAGTCCCATCACCTGGGGACCTCTTGGTCAAGCATGTGACCTCTGGGGGACCTCTTAGGTTCCAGCCACACCACCAACTTAGGCAAAAAAAGGGGGGTTGGTGAGAAGGTGGTTGGGGTCCCACGGTGCTGCATGGCAGCAAGAGCAGGGAGGGCGACACCCTTGCCGCCCAACTGTGCTGCTGGCTTCCCTCTCTGCAGACCTGGGTTTTGTTACTCAGGTGGAACCTGGCCTCCGACATGCCAGGTTTCACAGACTGTAGCTCTCGCCACATGGAGAGGGAGTCTTTCCCCATGTTGGCTGGAGAAATCTCCATGTAGGCTTGGCCCCTGAGGGGTCAGCTGACTATGGCCAGGAAGCAGGGCCTGTGGTACACCTCTGATCACAGCCCAAGCGTGTTGGGCTTTCCCAAAGAGCTAGAGGCCTTTCGGCCTTCCTCATGGAGGTTCCTGGTGGTAACCGGCGTTTCTGTCACTTCCAGCCCTTCCCTCCCCTGCTTCAGGACCACATGGCGAAATGTGGCCACCCTGCCCAGGGAGCCTGCCAGGAGCAGGCCCAAGCCTGGCCTGGAGGCCCCAGAGAAGGACTTGGGTTGGCTGGATGCCTGCCTTGACAGCCGCATGTCAGAGCCAAGGAATAGGGAGAAGACTACGAAGGGACTTCAGGCCCACCTCAAGAACACACCAGGTGGCCCAGACTCTAAAGCTGCCCACTGGGCTTGGGCTGAGCCCAGACAAGAGGACAGAGGGCAGTTTTGTGGTGGGCATTCATATCAGTGCCTGTTGCTGTAGTAATTGAGATCCTAGGCATTTGGTACCAAGCCTTTGCCCTGGGCAGGCCCTGCGCTGGATGCTTCACAGATATCATCGTGATTCCCTCCTCACAGCTGTCCTGGGTGGCAGGCATTGTTGTTATCCCCCAGTACCTGAAGGATTCACTGATGGCCCAAGCAAAAGAGTGAGTGGTAGAACCGAGATCAGTCTTCCTCATTTGGACCCCACATCTCCATAAACACCCATCACTGGCGGACAAGCAGGGACCTTGCATAAAACCCTTGATGTGCATTCATTTCTTAATTCTTACAACAGCCCTTCATAATCCCATTTTACAGAGGCGGAAACTGAGGCAAGGAGGTCAAGTTACTTGCTTATAATCACACAGCTTGCAAGTGACAGAGCCAGACATTTCCCTGGGACTCCAAATTCTGGACCCTTAGCTACGTCCCCCCAAAGTCTACAGCAAGGCGTGTTTTAATATTTTGGGGAAGGGGCTAATTGCCCAATTAGCAGAAATCCAATGAGTGGATTATTATAATGATTTCAGATTATTAGCCTTTAGTATGATGCAGCCAGTTGCATGAAAAAGTAGGTTTTCTAACCACTTCAAGGGCCTATTTTTGGAAAATCTGACCCTGTGTTAGGGAGCACAGGGTTATTTTTATCTAGCTGGCTCAGGTCCCTGTGGTCTCCTGAGTTTTTACAGAAGCAATTAGTGTTGGCAGTCCACCTGCGCAGCGTCCCATCCTATTGGCTCTGGTTGTATGCGCAACTAAAGTTACAACTAAATCTGCTCTGCTCAGGAGGATTGTGGTTTCAGAACACAGGAGCCCACCTGCCCTCCCTCAGGAGAGACTTGGTCCCCAAAGATTGCAGACAAATTGCCAAGTGCCGCTCTGTCATCAGCGAGAGAATATCACCATAATTAAGGCAGGTGCCCCGTACCACTGAATTCTGTGCTTGAAATTGAATTTCCCATCTCCAGCTTCATTACGGAGGGACTTTTCTTAGCAAGTCTACAGAGACCCTGATAGCACCAGTGTTGCAGGACCCTTCAGCGGGTGCCACGCTGCACAGACAGCTGTCTGGGCCATGTTCACGCTTGACTACTTTCTAATAGTGATGTTTTTGTTATTGTTCCAGTGCCCTGGAGGCTGCAGTTTCTCTTGGGGGTGAAGACTTGACCCCGTTCTATGGTCTGGTGTCTGGTGGCAGGGAAGGAAAATTCTACAGGGTAATTGTCTTCAGAGTGAATGCTTCTTGGTGACATCTTGTTAAGTTTGTGAAACAAACGTGCCCAGGCTTAACATTCTTTGTTTTTTTCCAAAACTTCTTTCCCCACTGAGTCAAAACACACTTTCTAGAAAATGCCCCTGAAGCCTCAATAGTTGCTTCATACCTAAGCCATGCCATGTGTTGTGTTTCCGTCTGGTTTCGACGCAGGAGCTGGAAGACTATTTCTACTATTCTCAGCTCCGCAGTCAAGGCATCGATACAATGGAGACCAGGAAGGTGTCGGAGCACATCTGCCTGTCTGAGCTTCCTTTTGTCATGAGAGCAATCGGCTTTTACCCATCTGAGGAGAAGGTAGGTGGAATGAAGACAAGAATGGCAGCGGGATGTGCTGTTTGTGACAGATGCCTCTGGGGATAATCATCATAGGTCAAAGTAGATTTTAACATTGCTCTTTCATAAATGGATCAGCAAGACCATTCTGGGCATTTCAGATGCACCCCTGAGTAAGAGGTGTCTCATTCCCAAAAGACATACTCTATATGGAAGTTTGGCATTGATGGGAGTATGGGGCTATGGGGTTTGGAATTGGACAGGCCCAGTCCAAGCCTCACTGTGCTGGGCCAGGAGCAGCCTCTTAAGAGTGGAGGAGGAGCCTGGCGTGGTGGCGCACGCCTGTAATCCTAGCGGCTCGGGAGGTGGAGGCAGGAGAATCGCAAGTTAGAGACCAGACACAGTCTGCGTAATTTAGCAAAACCCTGTCTCAAAAAGTAAAAAAAAAAAAAAAAATGGGCTGGGGGCGCAGCTCAGTGGTCTAGCGCTTGCAGAGCATGCAGGTGCGAGTCCCTGGGTTCAACCCCCAGTACCGCAAAAAAAAAAAAAAAAAAAGAGTGGAGGAGGCAATGCCTGAGAGATGGTGGACACAGTACTGGGAGAGTAGGAAGAGCTCAGTGATGGTGGTGGTCATGTCATTGTCCTAACTGTGGAACTGCCATTAACTTAGCATGTGCTTATGGGTGGCCTCCAGAAGGTGGGAGTTTGGGCTGTGGAGCTCAGAAGCTGTAGTCCTTCCTCCTGACCATGGCGGAAACACCCCAGACATGAGGGGCTCCCAACAGAGACAAGCAGCGGCCCATGGAAACGTTCCTCATAAACTATTACTGTTATTCTAAATGCAATTTACAGGGTTTTCTTTCTGACATGAAATGTAATATATTCTCATAGTAGGAAGTTTGAGAAAGATACACAAGTGGAAAGAAGAAAATAATTACTTATAGTCCTACTTCTCATACTTGACAGTTATTATTTTCCTGGTTTTTGGACATGTTTAAGCTAATTAGCACCATATTAAATATATATTTCTATCCTATATTGTCACTTAGGGCAATATCATAAATACTTTTTAAAACTTCTCTGAAAACATGCTTTTTTTTTTAGACAGAGTCTTGCTCTGTAGCCCATGCTGGCCTGGAACTTGCTATTTAGACTGGACTTGCCTCGAATTTTGTATTCATCTTTCTGCCTCAGACTCACAAGTCTTGCGATTACAAGCATGTGCCACCATGTCTAGCACTGAAAATATTTTTAAAGGATATATATGGGGCTGGGATGGTGACTTAGTGGTGGAGTGCTTGCCTGGCACATGCAGGGCCTTGAGTTAAATCCCTAATACCATTTTTAAAAAGTGGGGGGCATAGCCAAGTGAGGTGGGTGTAATCCCAGCAACTTAGGAGGCAGAGGCAGGAGGATCATGAGTTTGAGGCCAGAGGCAGCCTGCATAACTTAGCAAGACCCTGGCTCAATATAAAAAAAGTAAAAAAGGGACTGAGGTTGCAGCTCAGTGGTAGAGGGCCCTGGGTTCAGTACTCCCAGTACTGAAAAAAAAAAAAAAAAATATATATATATATATATATATATATATATATACATAATTTTATAACTTTTTCTGATTAGAAAATAGAAATTACTCAGAAATAATCTGTTATTATTTTGGTGGATTTCCTTCTATTGTTTTGTATCGCAGATATGTTGTTAGGTGCTGTTGAATTGGGTCCAACTCCTAGCAACCCTCATAGGGTTTTCAATGGCTGATTGTTTCAGGATTGCTTCATGAGTGGACTGCCACATCCTTCTCCCAATAGCAGATATAGACATATCTATATTTGAATTGGCACTATATTTTATAAATATATATATCAACATTATATAGTGTGTATATACATATGTATTTGTGTGTATATGTTTATGGGCATATATATATTATATATACATATATATATTAACATTCTCAATAACCATTGATTAGTGAGGTTGGTGGTAAAAATTCCTTGATAGTGTGCCCTTTTAAAACTGCATACTTATCTGAGCTATTCCCCAGTTGACAGACACAGAGGTTGTCTGAAGTATTTGGTCATCAGAGACATAGCTGTGATGAGCACCTCGTGCATGGATTTTGTATACTTATTAAAATAAATGACTTTACTGTGTCAGAATCCAAGTAGAATTACTCATCAGAGAATGTGAAAGTTAAGGCCCTATTCCAATTTCTCTTTTTAAAAAATGCAGCATGTTACAAAGCTACCACAATTAGCATACACAATCCCTGAAATAGAGATAAGATTTGATGATTATGTTAGGTGACTGAGAACATTTTAGGGATATAAGCTGGGGTCCCAGTCACTTCTCTTGGCTTTGGTGGGTTACATGTTGTTGTTGTTAGATGCCATCGAGTTGGTGTCTGACTCTTGGTGACCCTATGTAAAAACAGGCAAAACAGAATTGTCAGTGCTTCTGTGCTATTCATAGGGTTTTCAATGGCTGATTGTTTTTGGGGAGTGGGTTGCTTGGTCCTTCTCCAAAGCTACAGCAGCCAGGTAGTCTCCCGTCCAAGTACTAGCCAGGCCCAACCCTGCTTAGCTTCTGAGGTCTGACAGGTTCAGATGCCACAGTGCTATGGCTGCAGGCAGTGGCCTACTTAGAACCTCCTATTTTGTGTGCTCCACTTCAGGTATGACTGGAAGATGACTTTTATTCTCCAAGTGGCATCTACAGAAATGAGCCATTGGAACCAATAGTTCCATAGCTGAGTCCTGAATGAGGACTTTAAAAACACCAGGTATTCTCTTAGCTCCTCAAAAGGTCTTTTACATCTGGGCACAGTGGCACATGCCTGTAATCCTGGTAACTTGGGTCTCCAAGGCAGGAGGGTCACAAGTTGGAGGCCAGAGGCAGCCTGCATAATTTATTGAGACCCTGCCTTAAAATAAAAAGTAAGAAATGGGCTGGGGGTGCCGCTCAGTCCTCAGTCCTTGCAGAAGCATGCTTGAGATACTAGGTTCAACTCCCCAGTACTGGAAAAAAAAGAAAAAATGTCATTCGTCTAGTGTGTATTTATGAAAAGTACATGAGCAGAAACATGCAACCACCCAACTGTGTTCCTTTAATGTTCTGGTTGTGCACACCTGTAGTCCTGGCTACTTGATAGACAGAGGCAGGAGGAACACTTGAGCCCAGGTGTTCAATGCCAGCCTAGGCAACAACAACAAAAAAAGTGTTCCTTAAAGCTGTATTTTCTTTTTCTGTCTTTTTCTTTCCTTTCTTTCCTTCCTTCCTTCCTTTCTTTCTTTCTTTCTTTCTTTCTTTCTTTCTTTCTTTCTTTCTTTCCTTTTTTATGGTACTGGGGAGTTGAACCCAGGGCCTCACACATGCTTTTTGCAAGCAACACCACTGACCCGAACCCTCAGCTCATTTTTTACTTTGTATTTTGAGACTGAGTCCTGCTAAGTTATGTAGGCTGCCTCTGGCCTTAAAATTGCTATCTCCCTGCCTGTGCCTCCTAAATCACTGGGATTACAGGTGTGAGCCAATTCACCCAGCCCTATTTTCAACTTTTTTTGGTGGAAAATACCAAACATACACAAAAGTAGGCAAATAGTAAAATGATTTCCTGTGCACCCACCAATTACCTTCAACAATGACCAACTCTTGTTATGTCCAGACCAGTGGCCTCCTCCCACACACCCCATGGATAATTCTTAAGAAACTCAGGTAGCTGCCAGCTTAGTGGCTCCAGGTTTGTATACTCACTAGGACTGTGTGCCAGTTGTAAGACTTGGTCACATTTCTGAGTCTCTCCAAGCCTGTTTCCTCATTTACAAAATGGGAATAATAGTAGCACCTACCTCCTGGGATTATCCTAAATAAGACTAAATGAGTATCTGTTTAGTACAGTACCAGGGATACGTTGAATGTTTGAAAAATATCCAATATTCATGTCTCCATCCTCATGTTCCTGACTCTGGATATGTCATTATAAAAGCCTCTTACCTGGGTGTTTCTCTGAACTTACGTTTCTTCACAAAACTTCCTTAAATCTAAAATTTTACATTTTCTTGATGTATCTGGTAAAGGCACTATGATGGTTGGTTTTGACTGTCAACTTGATTAGATTTAGAATCACCAAGGAGATCGGTGAGGCGCACTTCTGGGTGTGTCTGAGGGTGTTTCCAGAGAGGACTAACTGAGGGGGGAAGACCTGCTCTAAGTGTGGAGAGCACCATCCCATGGGCTGAAAGGAATAAAAAGGGAAAAAGGCAAAAGGCAGCTGAGGGCCAGCATTCCCTTCTCTCTGCTTCCTGTCCACTGAAAAATGAAGAGCAACCTCTGGCATGTGCACTGCTGCCATGGTGTTCTGGGCAAGCACTTAGGGCCAAGGTACCTGGGCCTGAGCCCTCGGAAACCATGAGCCACAGTAAATACTTCCTCCGTGAGTTGTTTATGTCAGGTATTTTGGTCACAGTGACAGAAAACTAACACAGGTTGTTGTTGTTTCTACCCTCCGCAGTCCCACTTTGTTGCTAAGGGAATTCTGGATCTTTAGCCCTTGCGACCAGCTCCCACCTGCCACATAAAGTGCTCAAGAAAGGGGGTGGATACAGAGTGACCCGGTCTTGTCTCTCCCAACACAAGCAAGGAAGTATAATTATTGAGGGCTTACTCATTTATTCTATCCTTAGCAATAAAGGCAATAAAGGTTAACAACCTACCAAAATCATGCTGATGAATAAATGGTGTCCAGAAAAAAAAAGGTTAGTCTGTAACAAATATTTATAAAAGACATTGATAGTTATTTAAGAACATAAAACCAATAAATAAAATGAGGAGTGTTAGAGGTCCAGTCAGGGTCTTTATAAATCTTTTTGGTTCCAGAGTTTTAAATCCACTTAAAAAATACATTTACTGGGGCTGGAATATAGCTCAGTGGTACAGCTCTTGGCTAGCATGTGCAAGGCCCTGGGTTCTAGCCCCAGCACTGCATGCTCTCTGCGCTCTCTCTCTCTCTCTCTCTCTCTCTCTCTCTCTCTGTCTGTCTGTCTTCTGAAAGCCTTGCCACCCAGATGTGCTTCACATCAGCATGCAAACTTTGTGGACTGATGAGTTAGTTTATATCTGAAGCTACACATGGAGAAGTTCCTGTTCTGTTTTCATGTCAGATTTATAGCGATTAAAAGTCTTTTTAGGGCTTTGAAACTTATAAACCCTGGCCTTGCTATGGTTAACAGAACATTTCCTATGAAGAGGTAGCCGTCCCTCCTTCCCTGGGAAATCGCATGAGGAAGTTGGCTAACTAATAGAGTGTTTCAGCACTTGTACACATAAAAGACTCATGCAGAGATTCAAACCAGCCCCCCAAAGACTATACAGTATTTATATTTTTTTTACGTCATTATAACTGCCCCTGGGATTTGAAGCTAGTCAGTGTGGCAAATTGAAGGCAAATTATAGAAGAACACAACCCTCCCCAAAGAATTCCTAGCTCTTTCCTTCTTTTGCAGAAAGCTGCACACAGAACATAGCTTAAGTGGTTGGAGTGACCAACTCTTACAAATCTTCAACTTTTTTTGTTGTTTGTTTTTTGAAACTGTTTCTTGCTAGGTAGCCCAGGCTGGCCTAGAACTTACAATCCTCCTACCCTGGTCTCCCCATTGCTGTGACTACAGGTGTGTGCCACCATGCCCTGCCTGCAAAGCTTCAAACTCACGATCCTTCTGCCTCATCCCCCCCGCCCCAGCACTAGGATTACAGGCATGTGTCACCAAGTCTGGCTGAAACTTTTACTTTTTAAAGGAACAATTAGCAAAGTGTATAGTGTCATAGATGCAGCAGAACATAGGTGCAGTTTCTATAGTTGATGTCAAGAACATTCCATCTTCCAGTTTTGTAAATGCGTTTTACCCTCTGGGACACTGACTCGTTGTGTTGGGTGGGCCTTGATGGAGCATTCATTCCGTAGTCACTTGCAGCCTTGTTTCTGTTTAGCTTGCACAACATGGACAGGTTTTGTAGTGAATTAACATCAATGCAGTCACTTAGTTGTGTAAATTTAAAACTAATCCTGGTGGAGAAGGATGTGCCTAGCAAGCACCCCCAGAGTGGACACTCAGCAATGTCAGCTGAATGAATGACTGCATGAATGATGTCTGTTGGCCAAATCTGGCCACAGGGACAATGAGGAAAGTAGAATCCCTGACATTATTGTTTGCTTGCAGAGTAATTGTCAAGTACCCTAATGTGCTTGGTATATTCAGGAAGCTGTGGCATTGTTTAGGAGTGTTTAGAGAGGAAGTAAACAATTAACTCTTGCTTTTCTGTACTGAGGGGGTTGAACCCAGAGCCTCCCACATGCTAGGTAAGTGTTCCACCACTGAACTGTACTTCCAGCCCCTTTCTTGTTTTTTTTTTTTTTTTTTTGGAATAGGGTCTCTCTAATTGGCACAGGCTACCTCTGACCCCAAGCTCCCAATCCTCCTGATGCAGTCTCATGAGTCACTGGGGTTATAGGTGTGTGCCATGGCACCAGGCCAGCTGCTAGACTTTTAAAATATGCATATCTTTGGATCCAACAAGTCTACTTTTAAGAATGTATCCACCCCCAAATTTCATAAGTGTGCAACAATGTACATAGGGAAGGAAGAATTATTACAGGATAATTATTGCAGCAGAAATGAAAACAAACCTAATGTCCATTGATAGGAAATGGGATAAATAAAATAAGGCACATCTACACTTAGGAGCCATTAAGAGGTGAGATTGGACTGTGTTTCCTGATGCAGAAAGAAAGTGCAGGATTTGGCATTAAAGGAAAAAGGCAAATTTCTTTAGTGATTATATGTATGTTCGTATGCCTCACAAAACCTAAAGGAACACGTTCCGAGCCCCTAACCACTCTGATTTCCAGGGGGGCTCAGATTTGAGAGGACTTTCATTGCCTCCTTCCCACCGCATAGCCCAACGTCCGCGGTTACCAGCTAAAACCAAGCCTGGTCTCAGCACTTGTAGATTTGTGGTTGCTACTGGTTGCTTGTGCCCTCCTGGCCTCAGGGCTCTGCCTATGCATATATAGGCTCTGTGTGCCCTACATTACTCAGATGTGACACTCATGCCCTCTTCACTTTCCCACAAAAACATAGGGCTGATTCCCACAAGACAACTTTCTTAAACATTTGAGAATCACCAGAAAGGATCACACATAATCTCATTTCACAGAAATTTACTTCAAACTGCCCATTAGACATTCTTCTCAGTCCTTATGACCACCTCGGAGGGGGCTTCCTTTCTAGTTTCCACCCCACACCTTCTGCCACCCCTGGCTCCTCCTGCTTCCCTTCCTGCAGTGCCCCACGAATGTCACATTTGCCTTCGTCAGCTGTGGCAGCTCAGCTCTCCTCAGCTTCCATTTCCCAGAGTGCCCTGTAAGCCCATATAGGGTCTATAAATGAAAAGCCTGTTCACTTACTATTGTCTACCTTCCTTAGCAGACAGTGTGGTTGAATTTGGTGGGGGCCTCATACATACATTTCCATACTATTCAGTTTTTCTTAACCACAAGCATATAGCTTGTGTTGCTTTGTATTCAGAACAAAAGCCAGAAAGATAAACACACAGATCCTCCCAAAGCCCTGGGCGCTAATCCTCATGGCTGAAATGAAGTCCCAGCTGGGGCAGAGGGACCACAGCCAAATGGTACAGCCTCACCCATAACCAGGAGGAGAAATTTGAGCCAGGGGACAATTTCTGCTCTGATAAAGACCCCAGGGGAGTCTTGGGAATTTGCACTTTGAAAAGAAGCCCTCCCTATGTCGGTTCTTGCTCTGAAACACAAATAGCAGGAGGTACTTCCATCCCAAAGCTAAGAGAAATGGCCCACTGTTCTAGGAGAGGGCTGCCTGGTCCACTGAAGGCACCCTGGGATAGGATCCTTGCCCAGATGGCAGTGAGCTTCCTGCAGAAGGGCCAGAGCTAGACAAAACTGGTTCTGTCTTTCATACTTACAGCACCTAACGAAATCTATCCTAGAATTCTGTGGGCCACTTAAAAAAAGAATGCAGGTGATGATAGTGCTGTGACCACCAACAATGGCAGCAGCACAACCGCTCTTGTCTCTTGAGCACTCAGTGTGTGCTGAACACTGTGCTGAATGCATTTGGGCCTCGCAGTGACTGCACGAAGCACACGGGGGCACATGCTTTATCCTCTCCATGTGACAGGCAGAGAAATAGAGGCTCAGGGCAGGGAGGAAGCGTGCCCTATCACTCAGCTTCCAAGGGCAGAGCCTGAGTTTGAACCAAACTGGCTGACCCCAGCCCATGTTCTGCTTCTACAGATGTGCACTGGCACAAAGAAGGAAGAACACCCTAAAAGTTGCAACATCCAAACCCTGGTTACTGTCGTGTGATGTGGAGTTTTAGGCCTTTTTTTTTTTTTTTTCTTGTGATACTGGGGGTGGAACCAAGGGCCTCGTATATGCTATGCAAGTGCTCTACCATTGAGCTACATGGTCATCCCAGGGCATTTGACTTTTCCTCTTTATGTCTCCATTGTTGGAATTTTTATAACAAGCATGTATTAATCATAACCAGTCTTATTGTGATTATAAAAGGCTGGAGCACAGTGATGGTGGAAAATACATTTTTAAATACCAATGTCCTTAGAACTGAAACTATTGTTTGCCTTTGCCATGACTTTGCCCCACATTATTTCTTTTCTTTCTTTTTAATAATTGTGCTGTGATATGACACATACCATACAATTTACCCACTCAGAGTGCATAATTCAATGGCTTTTACAGGTTGTATAGCCATCGACCTTATGTAATTCCAGGACATTCTTATCACTCCTAAAAGAAACCCCTGTACGTACTATCAGTCACTTTCCAGCCTCTAGCAACAACTAGTCTCTTTTCTGTCTCTAAGAATTTGCCTATTCTGGTATTTCCTATAAATGAAATCATACAATATGTGATCTTATGTGTCTGGCTTCTTTCACTTAGCATGGTATTTTCAAGGTTCACCCAGACCATTGCATGTATCTGTTATGACTGAATGATATTCTACTCATTCATGTGAATATGCTACATTTCATTTATCTGTTCATCAACTGATGAGCATTGGGTTTATTTCCACTTTATGACCGTTATGAATAATGCTGCTCTGAACACTCCTGTGTGGTTGTGAGGATGTGTGTTTTTATTTCTCTTCTGTGTGTACCTAGGAGTGGAATTGCTACATCAAATGGTAACTCTGTGTCTAATGGTTTGAGGAACTGCTAGACTGTTTTCTTTCTAGACTTCCTCCTCCTCCTCTTCCTTCTCCTCTACCTCCTCATCCTCTTCCCCCTCCTCCTCCTCCTTGTATGACAAGGTCTTGCTATGTAGCCCATACTGTCCTAAAACTTTCAATCCTTCTGCCTCAGCTTCTTGAGCAGTAGAATTACAGATATGTGCCACCACGCCTGGCTCAAATTATTTTTTATCCATGTTACTTCTTGACTGGAACCAGGGTGCACAAGGCAGGACCTGAATTTCAGAGAGCAGTGAGAGGACCTAACAAACTAGACCTTGAGTGTGGCTTTGGGACAAGTTGTAGGAATTGTCATTTAGATAGGACTCTCTTCAAAACCTTTACAAATACACAAGTGGGGAAGATTTCCTGGATTCTCACGAGGGACTGGGTTAAAGGTCCCCATGAGGGGACTTCTGAATGGTGTTATTCACATGGAGTGTAAGAGAGCTGAGAGAAAGCACTGTGGCCCACACTTGGGGCCCACTTGTTCAGTGGGCAGAACCTGACCATGGCGTTTCCCACTCCTGGAGCAAGAGGCAGCTGCTGTCCTGATACAGTAGGTCACCCTTATCCACAGTTTTGCTTTCTACAGTTTCAGTTACCCACAGTCAACTGTGATCTAAAAATACTAAATGGAAAATTCTAGAAATAAACAATTTGTAAGTTTTAAATTGCATATCATTTTGAGTAGCATGATAAAACCTTGTGCTATTGTTTTCCATTCCAACCAAGATGTGAACCATCTCTTTATCCAATGTATCCACCCTGTATATATTACCTGCATGTTAGTCACCTAGTAGCTGTGTCCATTATCAGATCAATTGTTGCAGTAGCACATAAGTGCAAGTAATTTTTATTTTACATGGCCCCACAATGCAAGCATAGTGATGCTGGCAGTTGGATACACTAAAGAGAGGCCGCAAAGTGCTTCCTTTAGCTAAGAAGGGGAAAATTCTCTGTTTAATACAGAAAGAAAAAAATCACATGTGGAGGTTGCTAAGATCTATGGTAAAAACAAATCTCCCTATGAAATTGTGAAGAGAGAAATCTGTGCTAGTTTTACTGTTGTGCCTCAAACTGCAAAAGTTATGGCCTCGATGCATGATAAATGCTCAATTAATGCTGAAAAGATATGCTTACAGGGTTCAGTACTATCTGTGGTTTCAGGTGTCCACTGGAGGTCTTGGAACATATCTCCCTGGATAAAGGACACTTCTGTGTAGTAGTGAAAGGAGGGACAGGGCAGTTGTGAGTCACAGAATGAGGCGTAAATACAGAGGGTCTCAGAGGTATCTCCAGATGCGGCCATACAATGAAGCTGTCCAGCCTACTCCCTCCTGACCCCACACTGGCGAGAAAATGTTGGTGTGAGCGAACAGGGGAGGGTGCAAAGTGCAGACAATGAGCTGTGACAAAGAACCCTTTCCCCATTTGTTGAGGATGTTCTAGAGAACACTGCGTGTTGGGTGGAGGGAACAGGAATGAGAGAGCCCTCCGGTTCTGTGAGTCCATGAAGAGATCACAGAAGGAACCCACCCCCACCCTCAGTCTCTTTATAAAACACACGGAACTCGGAACGGCCTCGGTTCAAACGTATCATGTTCCTCTCCATTTAATAGGGAGGTTATAAAACTTAATTATAAAACATAATTCTAAAGCCCTCAGTGGCTTCCTGCAGCTGACAGCAGGGATGGCAAACCCAAAGGCCTACATGGGTCAGTGTCAAGGCCAACAGTAAAATAATCCAGCCCATCAAGGGCAGGCCACCCTCATGTCTTAGGGCGTGGGGCAGCAGTGCCAACAGAGGCCCAGATGCCTAGGGGATGCCTAGGGGATTAAAGGTTATAAAGGTTATAAATCAAGTCATTAAATAAACATCCTACCTTGACTAAACCAAATGCTAACTACTAGAAGCCCAGCAACAGGAGCTGTCACAGCAAGAAGTTATTGCAAATAGGCCTTCTGTGAGTTTTAAGAGGAGCTCTTCCACGGCCCCACATTGTTTTCTTTGGTCACTCATTCAGCATTTCCCAGTGTCCCTCCAAAGTCAGGCTCTGAACTAAGCACCTGAGGAGGTAGAGATGAGAGCCATAGCTGTACCTTAATTGGGAGCCCAAAGAACTAGCACAGGCACCACAGCTGCCCCCCACCCCCATCATCACTCTGCTGAGAATCATGAGCAAATTACAATTTGCATCTTATTTGTTTTTTATTTTTGGGCAGTTCTGGGAACAGAACCCAGGGCCTTGCACATGCTAGGCAAGCGCTCTACCATGGAGCTGCACACCCAGCCCACGCTGACTCTTTCTGACACAAGCATCACCTCCGTGAACCCCTGTGGTCTAAGAGCAGTGGTTCTCCAGGTGTAGCCCTGAACCAGCAGTGCTGGCATTGCCTGGGGATCTGTGGGAAATGTAGATTCTTGACCCCCATCCTAGACTCACTGGATTGGAAACTGTGGGACTGGGATCAGCAGCGTTTGTTTTCACAAACCCTCTTGGTCGGTCATTTGGGCACCTGACACAGATTGAGACCTTCTGCCATAAAGCCAGGCTTCTCAACCTTGGCCATACATTCAAATCACCCAGGGAACTTAAACAATGTGATTGCTAAGACTTCACCCCAGAGTAATTAGATCAGGATCTCTGGGAGTAGGGCCTGGCCCTCAGAATTTTTAGAGCTCCCCAGGGTGGACAGAATGAACCTCTGGCCTAACAAATAACGAGCTAGGGTGAGAAAGCCGTAAAAGGACCGGCTGATGGTAGCCAGTGTTCTATGAAAGTGAGCCAGGTCTCCCACTTCTCTGGAATCATCTTCCTGCTGGGGCATTTGGAAGGCGCTCAGCATTCCATTTTCAGCTCTGAGGTTCCTCTCCCATGCATGAACTTTGGTTAAACCTGCCACAGTACCTGCCTTTGCATCTAACACTTGCAGAGTAGGCTCAGAAGAGTTGTCAGGGATGCCAAGCTGCCAACTTCATGCTTGTTGGGCAGTGATTCTTGATAAGTCACAGGGAGGACAGAGGAGGAGGTAAGTCACCTACCAAGTGGTTCATGCTGAGATGCTGAAACTCTGCATATAACTAAGGCAGGCACTTTCAGTTTCCTTTTTCTCTTTGTAGTCTCCAGTTTGTTTTTTTTCCCCATCCTCGGGGTTTGAATCCAGGTCCTCCCACATATTTTTGCAAGCATTCTAACACAGAGCCACACTCCCAAACCATTTTTACTTTATATTTTTATTTTTTTTTACCTTTTCTTATTAGTAATTTTTACTTTTATTTTGAGACAGGGTCTCACTAAGTTATGTGGGTTACCTCTGGCCTCAAATTTGCGATCCTCCTGCCTCCATCTCCCGAGTTGCTGGGATTACAGGCATCCACCATCATGTCCCACAGTAGTCTTCCCTACTTCTGAATTGAATTAAATCATATATACTTAATAAATTATATATTATTTATGTAATTATACATTATAAATTTTTGTGGTTAGGTGCCATCGAGTTGGTGTCCCACTCATAGTGGCCCTATGTACAACAGGCCTGAAACAGTATTGTCAGTGCTTCTGTGCTATTCATAGGGTTTTCAGTGGCAGATTGATTTTTGGGAGTGGGTTGCCGGGTCCTTCTCCCAAGCCCACAGTACCTGGTATTCCCAAGCGGTCTCCCATCCAAGTACTAACCAGGCCCGACCCTGCTTAGCTTCTAAGATCTGACGGGATCGGGAGCCACAGTGGTATGGCTGCAGGCAAAGTTAAGATTTGGCTGTTGTTATCGTCAGGTGCTGTCGAGTTGGTGTCTGACTCATAGCAAACCTACGTACAACAGGCAAAACACTATTGTCAGTGCTTCTCTTCTATTCTTGGGTTTCAATGACAAACCGATGTTTGGGAGTGGGCTGCTAGGTCTTTCTCCCAAGCCCACAGTATCAGGTGTTCCTACGCAGTCTCCTATCCAAGTACTAACCAGGCCCAACCCTGCTTAGCTTCCGAGATCTAATGGGATTGGACACCACAGTGCTACAGCTGCAGGTACATTATATAACATAGGTAATTAATATATCATATAATTATAAATTATAACTTCTATTGTAATTACATGTATTCTACTTAGCAAGTGGCATGGAAAATATAATAATCACAGGATAATAACTGTGTGTCCAGTGCTTACTATATGTTAAGCATTTTGGTAAGTGCTTTACATATAAGCTTCAAAATAGCCCAGTGTATATGTAGCACTGTATTATCCCCTCTTTCAAGATGAAGAAACTGAGAATAAGGAAGATTAAGTAATTTGCCCAAGGTCCCATACACAGAAAATGGCAGCACCAGGGTTTGAACCCAGGTCTATTATCAAAGATTATACTTTTAGTCCCTACTGGCTCATAATAAAGTGGCATGTGTATATATTAATACTATCAAAATTATATAGTATAGCATGCAAATTTGTGACTGGAAGGTGTTTTGTGTAAAAATCTTTACATAATTTAATGTGATTGTATAAAATGTGAATTCAATAAATGTTCTACATGAAACAATATTATTACTTATAGCTACTTATGTATTATCAGTTATAATGTTATTTCCAAAGACCATTCCTGAAATGTGTTGAGAATATGTGACTGCTTTGAAAATATTGGGTGACAAGCTGGGGGGTGTAGTTCAGTGGTATGGTGCTTAGGTAGCATGCACAAGGCCCTGAATTCACCCCCAGGACTGCAAAAACAAAAACAAACAAACAAAACCCTCCATGGGCCTGAGTTTTTGAGGTGTTGCTGGCTGGTGGCTGAAGAGAAAACCTTTCTGGGAGTGGTATTTCAGGGTCTGGATGTACAGCTTTTATCTCTGAGGAGGTGCTGTGCCTGACCAAAAGTTGAAGAGGCCTGTCGCAGCCTGGCAGCCCATCAGAAAGTATTTTAAAGTTCTCGGGATCAGGCAGCCTACATCTAACAGCTCTGTTCTCACACAGACGGAGTGAAAAGTCACCACGTTTTCTCTGCACTTCATACAGATGCTGGTATCTAGGCAGCAAAAGTCTGTGAGGGAACACGTGAAAATAAGAGGAGCGAATATGCTACAATTGTGTGGGTGACAGCAAGAGCAACAAGTGACTGGTTTTAAATGATCCCTTTTTTAAAAGTGTCTTTAAAGTAAAAGTAAATAATCTATGGGCCAGGGATACATGCTCATGTAACAAAGCTATATGAACCAGAGAAGTAATGATAAAGGGAAAATTCAGGTGTGGTTCTGTGGGCAGGGAGTTAGGGGGTGGCTTAGGGAAGGGGCACATGAGCGAATGCAAAGGTATTGGTAATCGTCTTTCATTGGATGATAGCTTCTTTAAAAAAAAATAGCTTTATTGAGGTAGAATTCATCAACCGTGCAGTCCACCCTTTTAATGTGTGTATATTGATAGATTTTTAACATATTTACACAGCTGTGCCATAACCACCACCATCCACTTTTACATTTTTATCATACACAAAAGAATCCCATACCCATTATCAATCACTCCCCATTTCCCTCCAACCCTCCCCTGCAGCCATAGGCTGATTTCTTTCACTTAGGATAATATATTATAATGTTTTCAAGGCTCATCCAAGCTCTAGCATCTATCAGTAGGTCTTTTTTTTTTTTTTTTTTTTAAGACACAGTCTTACTATGTAGCTCGTGCTGAACTTCAACTCACCAAGTAACCCACTCTGGCCTTGAACTCATGATCCTCCTGCCTCAGCTTCCCAAGTGCTAGGATTACAGGCATGGGCCACCATGCCAAGTAGTTCATTCCTTTTTATAGCAGAATAATGTTCCATTGTACAGATACATCACCACTGATTTACTCATTGGTCTGTTGAAAGACATTTGGGTTACTTCCACTTCACAGCACTATGATAATACTGCTATGAAATATTCGTGCCCAAATTTTTGTGTGAACATATGTTTTCATTTCTCTTAGGCATATACTATGAGAGGGATTACTGGGTCATATGGAAACTCTATGTTTAATTTGAGGAACATCCAGACTCTTTTTCCCAGCAATTGCACTATTTTACATTCCTACCAGAAGTGTATTAGAGTTTCGGTTTGTCCATATGCTTGCCAACACTTGTCCCTATTCTTGATGTTAGCCAGCCTGGCATAAATGAAGTAGTGTGTCATGGTGGTTTTGATTTGCACTTCCCTAGGGGCTAATAATGTTGAGCATCTTTTTGTGTGCTTATTGGCCATTCATATGTTGACTCAGAGAAATAGCTATTCAAATAATTTGCCCACTGTTTACTTTGTTCGCTTTTTTTATTGAACTAGAAGAGTTCTTTAAGGATTCTATATGCATGTTCCTTGACAGATATGAGCTACAAGTATCTCTCCGTTTTCATGACTTGTAATTTTACTTTCTTAATGATGTCCCTTGAAGCACAAACATCTTTATTTTTTTTATGAAGTCCAATTTTCTTTCAATTTTTCTTTTGTTGTTTTGTGCTTTGGTCTCATATCTAGGAAGGTATCTTCTAAACCAAAGATTTATTCCTGTTTTCTGCAAGAGTTTTATAACTTTAGCTTATACATTTATGTCTCCATTTGAGGTTAATTTTTAGGTATGGTATGAGGAAGAGGGTCTAACTTCATCCTGAATACAGGATGTCTTTCTACTTATTTAGGTTTTCTTTCAGTTCTTTCAATAATATTTTGTAGTTTTCAGAGCATAAGTCTTTCTTTTCTCTTATTAAATTTATTCCTAAGTATTTATTCTTTAGATGGTATTAGAAATGGAGTGGTTTTCTTAATTTTGTTTTTGTGATATTCATTGCTAGTGTGTATAAAAATACAATTGATTTTCACAAATTGATTTTTGTGCCCTGCAACCTTGCTGAACTTGTTTCCTAGTTCCAACAGATTTTAAAGGAATCTTTAGTTGTTTTGTTTTTTGTTTGTTTCTTTTGTTTTGTTTTGTTTCCAGTACCGGGGCGTTGAACCAAGGGCCTTGTGAATGTACTCTAGCACTGAGCAAATACTCTCCCACTGAGCTGCCCCTCAGCCCCTCCTCACTTTTCTCTTTTCATTTTGAGATGGGGTATCACTTAATTTGCACGGGCTGCCTCTGGCTTCAAACTGCGGTCCTCTTGCCTCAGCCCCCAAATTGCTGAGATTACAGGTGTGCACCACAGCACCAGGCTTCCTTAGAATTTTTTATATACAAAATCATGTCATCTCCGAATAGAGATAGTTTTACTTAATCCTTTTAAATCTGGATACATTTTAACTCTTTCTTGGTTAATTTCCCTGGCTAAAACCTCCAGTACAATGTTAGGCAGAAATGGTAAGAGCAGACATCCTTGTCTTGTTCCTGATCTTAGGGGGAAAACATGCAGTCTTTCATCATTAACTGTAATGGTATCTGTGGGGTTTTCATACATGCCCTTTATCCAGCTGAGGAAACTTTCTTCTATGCCTCATTTGTTGAGTGTTTTTATGATGTAAGGTTGATAGGTTTTTACCAAATGTGTCTTCTGCATCTAATTAGGTAATCATATGATTTTTGTCCTTTTTCTATTGATAATTATATATTGCATTTCTTGAAGTTCCTATGTCAAACCAACGTTGCATTCTGGAATAAATCCCAAAATCATGGCGTATAATCTCTTTTGTATGTTGCTGGTTTCAGATAGCTTATATTTTGTTGAGAATGTTTGCATCTAAAATCAGAAGAGATCTTGGTCTATAGTTTTATTTTCTTGTGATGTTTTTGGCTTCAGTAATAGTGGCCTTATACAATAAATTGGGAAGTATTCCATTTTCTTCTATTTTGGGAAAGGTTTTGTAGAAAACTGGTGTTCTTCAAGTATTTGGTAGAATTTGCAAAGGAAGCCATCTGGTTCTTTGCTTTTCTTTGTGGGAAGTTTTAAAATTACTAATTCAGTCTCCTTCTTGTTATAGGTCTATTCAGATGTTCTGTTTCTTCTTGAGTAAGTTTTAGTCATTTGTATTTTTCTAGGAATTTGCCCATTTTATCCAGGTTATCTAATTTGTTGGCATACAGTTTTCCATAGTATTCCCTTTGATTTCTTTTTATTTCTGTAGGATCAGTACTACAAGGCTGACATTAGTACTGATCCTACAGAAATAAAGAGAAATCATTTCTGATTTTAGCAATTTGAGTCTTTTCTCTTTATTTCTTGGTTATCTATTAACTTTGTTGATCTTTTCAATGGTGGTTTCTTAGACATTCGTTTTAGAAATTACATCACATATATTACCTATATGTTACATATGATCTGTTGTACATATGAAAATTGCAGAGTAAAATTGGAAAAGGAATAAAGGAAAAAGAAAAAATGATAGTTAATTGTTTTAAGAAACTTACTAGGACCATGGGTCCTATATTTAAGTTTCCTACTGAATTATTTGCTTATTCAATTCAGCCAAACTTATTTCTAAATTCTTGTGGATTTTTTTTTTTGTGTGTGTGTGGGGGGGGGGTACTGGGGGATTGAACTCAGGGCACTCCACCACTGAGCTGCACCCCTATGCCTCCTATTTTTAATTTTTGTTTTGACACAGGGTCTCACTAAGTTGCCCAGGCTGCCTCTGGTCTCAAACTCATAATCCTTCTGCCTCTACTTCCCAAATTGCTGGGATTACAGGCAGATACAACTGTGCCTGGCTGAGTTTTCTCTTTAAAATGAAACTAATATCTGCTTCACAAGGCAAGGAAGTAGTTGATACTCTATAAGATCCTTAGGTGAAAGGTGACAAAATGAAAGTGCCTGTGTCAGTGCTTATGGTATTGACAAATTTGACACTATGTCAGAGCTACTGTAACAAAGTGCCACAAGTTGGGTGGCTTAAAACAAAAGCAATATTTATTTATTTATTTTGATACTGAGGATTGAACTCAAGGCCTAGCACATGCTAAAACAGAAATATCTTCTCTCACAGAATCCAGAACCAAGGTGTCAGCAAGACCATGTTCCCTGTGAAACCCACAGAAGTGAATCTGTCTCAGCCCCTTCTAGTTTCTGGTGGTCACCTGAAGACCTTGGTATCCTTGGCTCAAAGCTGTACCACTCTAGTGTCTGCATCACATGTCTACCATCTCCCTGTGTGTCTCCCTCCTCTTCCTGCAGATACATCGGTCATACTGGATTAAAGGTCCACCCTACTCCACTATGACCTAATCTTTACTAATTACATCTGTATTGACCATATTTTTAATAAGGTCCTGAGGGCTAGGATTTCAACATCTTTCCTGGGGCCCCAATTCGACCTGTAACAGACACGTTCTAAGCTAATTGTGACCATCTGTCTATTCTTATCCAATTTTTAGAAGTATAATAACAAAGTATCTTTTTGTTCATCATGATCTCTTTTTTTTCTCCTATCTCTTCCCTAGATTGATGACATGTTTAACGAAATCAAATTTAGTGAATATGTGGACACTGGGAGGCTAATTGACAAAATCAACTTACCAGATTTCCTCAAAGTTTACCTTAATCACAGGCCGCCTTTTGGCAACACCATGAGTGGCATCCAGCAGAGCTTTGATGTGCTTGGTTTCACAAATTCCAAAGGGGAAAAGGCTATTGGGAGAGAAGATTTCCTGAAACTGTTGCTAACTAAAGGTAAATACATAGCTGTGGATATTTGGTAAGACGTTTGGGTGGTTCCCTGCGGAGAGAATTTCCATGAGGGGAGGCAGACCCCCTGGGATCTCCATCTGTCATGAAGGAACTGTGATTTGATAGGTTTTCAGCCATGAGGAATGCCATTTACTATCTGTCTTGCATATCTGGCAAGTGTGAGGTAGTGGGAAGGACCCTGACCTAGGAGCCACAAAAATGCTATTTATGTCTCAGTTTCCTGAAATGCTACAGGTCTCAGTGCCCTCACTTATAAAGTGGGGGTATAAATGCCAGATTGTTGATCTCCTAGGGTTACCATAAGATTGGGATGTGTTTGTGAAATGAAGCCACAGTGAACTTTTTTTTTTTTTTTTTTTATTACCTGCTATTTTCTACATCGGGCCTGGGGTTTAGCTCAGTTGGTAGAGTGCTGCTCTGCACACTCTAAGGCACTGGGTTCGATCCCCAGCACCACAAAAATGGGAGAAGGACCTGGCAGCCCATTCCTGACACAATCCCGAAACAATCAGCCGTTGAAATAGTACAGAGGATGGCATATTGTCAGGAAACATTTCGTTGTGTTATGCATAGGGTTGCTACGGGTCGGACCTGAATTGAGGGCACCTAATAACCACAACATTTTCCACATTATTCTACATGACTGAGTCAAGGGAGCATTCTCAGTGGGGGATGTTTTCAACATAGTCAAACTGGGGTGATTTTGATTTGAGGGAACTTGAGATAAACCTGAACCCTGGCTTTATCAGCAGATTGCCTTACGTCTGTCTACAGGCCCCAGCATATTCTCCCTGCCTGGAGTACATTTTTTAATACCATAAAAGGAAGCAACATGACAGTAGCATGGGACTCTCTAGATTTTGTGTGTAAAGAAAAGGAAATAGGCCAGGCGTGGTGGTGCACACCTGTAATCCCAGCACCTTGGGAGGCGGAGACAGGAGGATTGCAAATTCGAGACTAGAGGAAGTCTGCGTAACTTAGGGAGACCCTGTCTCAAAAAGTAAAAAAAAAAAAAAAAAAAAGGGCTGGGGGTGTAGCTCAGTGGTCCAGCACTTGCAAAGCATGCAGGCACGAGGCCCTGGGTTCAACCCCCAGTACTGAAAATACATAAATAAATAAAAAAAAAAAGAAAGAAAGAAAAAGAAAAGGAAATAGAATTATTCTCTTTAAGGCTTTGGAATGATAATTTGAGATTGCTCTGATACAATGCTTAGCCCCACAATTAAGCAGCCACCTCTTCCCTCTGCTATGCCCAGGTGAGCACATGACGGAAGAGGAGATGTTTGACTGCTTTTCCACACTGTTTGGCCTGAATCCTGAGGGGTGGAAATCGGAGCCTGCAGCCTCTTCTGTCAGAGGTACGGGGTTGCCTTTGTCTGGGCATGTAGCAGCGGCTCGCTAATTTTTCATACACTTAAATGCGTTTCTTTCTGCTGGCTGGGGCAAGCCACTGTCCATGCGACCATGCACACAATGAAGTCAGTCTTCTGGAAGCAGCGCATGAATAAGTTATGGCAAACGAGTGAGCAGTGGTTGTGTCTGTGAGATGAGAGCCTTTGTTCTGGGCTCTGCTTCGTCTTTTTGTGTCTTCTGGCCTTTTTTTCCCTTTATCCCATGGATTTGTTCATCTTTCCAGCTCAGGTGGGTGAACACCAGCCACAAGTAGTGGGTATGATTTGGCAGCAGTTTCAGAAGATGTGGATAAGGAGAGGCAGTAACTGAGTGACAACACAAACCCAGCTTCAGGCTGGCAGAACTTTAAAGATGACCCTGGGCTGGGGGTGAGGCTCAGCACAGAGCTCTTGCCTACCTAGCTTGTGAGAGCCCTGGGTCAACCACCCCCCACCCCCAACCAAACAAAATAAGAACAAAACCAGATCCTCCTCTTCTTCCTGCTACATCCCAATGTTCTACTTTCTTCTTTTGGCCCACTGGGCCTAAAGTGAGGGTCATGAGGTTCAGCTGAGGAGGAACCGATCCAAGCAGTTTTTTTGGACCCGCTTGGGCTGGAATCTCTCCATGACGAGCCTGGGGTGGTCAGGGCTGCCACAGGGGCAAAAATTCCTCGTCTGTCTCCCTACCCCTGTTCCTCTTACTGTCCATTCCCAATGTCAAATTTGACAAAGTTCCTGAGCTTGGATAATTTTAGACTCTTAAAACCTAACACTTCATTTCCAACCTGCATATTCCCACTACCCCCTTCCCCTATGTATGCTTTGGACCTCAGAACATAACTTTCTCAATTGTTGTATACTTATATTGTGCTTATAGAATCTCAAAACAGTAGAATTAATGATACCGTGTAACCAATGCTTACCAGTGAGGTTTACAGAGATCCAGTTAACTGAGCTCCATTCCATAAAGGACGAGACTTGAACCAATTTCCATCCAAGAGTTTTCAGGGAATTAAAATAAACCATAAAGCTAGTCACTGTGGCACAGCCTATAATCTCAGTGACTTGGGAAACTGAGTCAAAAGATTGCAAGTTCAAGGCCTGTGGCAGCCTGTGTAATTTAGGGAGACCCTGTCTCAAGATAAAAAATAAAAAATGGGCTGGAGGTCCAGCTCAGTGGTTGAGCACTTGCCTAGCATGTGTGAGGCTCTGGGTTCAGCCACCCCAGTACTGAAAAAAAAAAAGAAAGAAAAAGAAAAAAAGAAAAGAAAAAAAGAAACCTAATCACCAGGAAGGCATTTGATTTTCTTTTCTTGTTTGGCTAGGTTCAGAAATTTGCCTTGAAAAAGAACTTCCAGACGAAATCACTGCAGAAATATTCACAACTGAAATTCTTGGCTTAACCATTTCAGACAATGCTGGACAAAATGGTCAGTGAAGTCATGAGGAATGTTTGAAGCACAAAGGACTTTGTGTGTGTGTGTGTGTGTGTGTGTGTGTGTGTGTGTGTGTTTTCCAAGAGGCATTAATTTTTCTGTGTTTCCCTCCCCCACCCCTAATCTTTGGAACATTTAGACATTAAAAGCAAATTTCTGTTGAGCAACAGAATTCGCAGAGTTGGACATTCCACTGTTTCTGAAATAGGAAAGTGGGTGTAGGCAAGCCCAGAAGCTGGATGTAAGAATGGGGCCTGGAGACCCAGGCCTGTCTTCACACTTGTCAAGGGTAGTGCTGCCTGGGGGGGCTTTGCACAGGACATGGAAGGGCCTCAGCCAGCAGCAGGCCTTCCTCATGACACAGGTGGTCCAGGGAAACATGGTCAGTGGCCTTACTTCCTCCCCTTGCAGGGATACCCCGACTCTTGGCCTGATGTGGCCCAGTGGGGATCAGCCCTGCTTGTCCTGAAGCTGGAGAGGGGCCTTGTTGCTTAGGACTCCTGAGAATCCCAAACTGTGGCTTTTTCTCTGCAAAACACCCCAGCAGGTGTTTGTGGCCATTACTACAAGCATCATTGGCCACGCTTAACCCAGTGGCAGCTGCACCTGGGCCAGAAACCACACATAGCCCTGCCCCACACTACTTATATAGGTACTTCCCCACCTTATGCTCCACTGGGTTCAAAATAGGTGCCAGTTCCCCAGCTCCAGGGACGGTCAGAGGCTGGTCCTATGCTTACAGTGGTATTTTGGCCTCAAAACCAGCATAGCATGATAGGGTAAGCAGGTGAAAATTACGGTCTGATTTTAGAGTTTTGTTACCAGTTCAGAGCTCTCATTCAGGCCCAAGAGCCCAGTGTTTCCCTGTAGTGTGCTCCTTCCAAGACACCTGCCCATCCCAACCAGAACTTCCCCCTGAGAAGCCATCACTAAGATATCATTTCTAATCCACTTAAAAAGTGGGACTTTAAGTCTTCTATCAAGCAGTCTGTCTGCTGGCGCTGTGGCTCAGGCCTCTCATCCCAGCTACTCAGGAGACTGAGGCTGGAGGATTGCAAGTTTGTGGCCAGAGGCAGCCTGCGTAACGTAGGAAGACCCTGTCTCCAAATTAAAAAAAAAAAAAATTAAATGGAGTAGGGGTGCAATTCAGTGGTAGAGCACTTCCCTAGCATGCTTATGGCCCTGGGTTCAACTCCCCTAGTACTGAAAGAAGAAGAAGAAGAAGAAGAAGAAGAAGAAGAAGAA